>JANHGB010018848.1:0-10437 GCA_026283785.1 Coracopsis vasa | reverse complement strand
TCAAGGCCAGGTTGGACACAGGGGCTTGGAGCAACCTGCTCTAGTGGAAGGTGTCCCTGCCTGTGGCACGGGTTGGAGCTGGAGGAGCTTTAAGGTCCCTTCCAACCCAAACAAATCTGGGGTTCCATGATTCTGTGTTTCTATGATATGATTCTCTTCCAGCCCAAAAGCAGTGCAGGTGGTCAGGATCCCTGCCTGGCACACCAAGCCCCTTGCTGAGCACTTCCAGCACCCCAGGTCTGCAAAGCTGCCTCCTGGATTGCATTTGCTGGGATTTCAGCTGCTCCTTGGAGAGATGCAAGGAATTGGCACAGAGCTGGGGAGCATGGACATCCCATGGGGCTCAGCTGCCATGGGGCATCCCATGACCAGGGGGCTCAGCTGCCATGGGGCCCCATCCCCTGGTGCTGCGGGGCTCAGCCCTAGCCCATGTCCTGCCTGGCTTCAGGCTGCCCCATCTTTCTCCTCTCCTCCTCTGGATCATATTTATTTATTTATACGGTGAATGTAATAAAACTCCGCCAGGACACGGAGGCGATTCCCTGCCATTCCATGCAAGCCAGCCCTGGGCTGGGGTGAACAAGGAGGTTCATTGTGCGGCACAGCCCTGCCTGCCAGCACCGAGCCGCACGCGGGGCCGAGGGGCGAAGAAAAGGCTGTGTGTGTCTGTGCCTGCGCCGGGGCTCGGGGCTGGCAGCGGCGGCGCGGCGGGATGGGGCGGCCTGGGGAAGAAGCTTCCCTTCGGGGGCAAGCAGGGCCAGGGATGAAAGGGCTCCTGTGCTGGCTTGGGACGTCATCAGGGAGCCCCACATGGCTTCTGCCAGCACAAGGTGCCTCCTCTGCCCATCCTTGTCTGCCAGGAAACAGGGCTGGGCACTGCAGGTCAGCTGCGGGGCAGACGGTTGCCCCATGGCCCGGGCTGGCATCTGTATGACCTGCTCTTCCCAGGGCTGAGCCAGCTGGGAGGCAGCTCCAGCCCTTCACCTACCCCCAGCAGGAAGCTGCTGTAAGCTGCAGATGCTGCCATCAGTAGGGTTCAGAGTGAATGCCTGCTGCCAAAGCTCGCGTGGGTCCTGAACTTCCCCAGGGGGCCTGTATGGGTGAGTGATGTGGCTGGGAGCAGGACATGGGTCAGTCCAGCTTCTCCTTTAGTGGGAGAGGGTTCGCCATGGCCAGGGCCATGCATCCCAGCCCCGAGGAAGGCTGTAAGCGGCCTCTTGTGCTGCCAGCTGCGCTGCCAGCCTCACTGACAGCTGAAACACTGGACGGGAGGTGGTGGGGGGCTGCCCAAAGTCCCCCCCTGCCCCTTGCTAGCCAGCTTCCCACTGTGCTCCAAGTGGCAGGTACCTCGGGCACCCCTCTGCCCTCCTGCCCCGTTGCTCAAAGCCCATGGCTGCATGTGGTCCCCAGCTGTGTGCTGGTGTCTCAGGGCTCCTGGGGGTGGAACATGCCCTGTGCTGTGACTCTCCTGCCTGCTTCTTGCCAGCACTGCGCTGAGAGGGGTGTTGTGGTCCAGGGACCCTGTGGCCACTGTCCCTCCGTGCCAACCCCACCTGTGCCAGACGCAGGGTGCCCACGGCTTCACAGGCGCGGGGTGATGGGGTGACGAGGCTGCAGCAAGCAACCCTGAGGAGCTTTTGACATCCCACGTCCCTGAGCCCGGGCCACAGCCTCCCTGCGCCATGGGCTGGGACTGTCATCGCACACACACGCAGGGGACTCAAGGCTAAGAGGTGCCCAGGGGCCTGGGGACCCTGCCTGCTGCCTGCAGCTGCCTGCCCCTGCCCTGGGGTGGTTGGGTGACAATGGGGTGGTGGAGGGGGTGGGTGTTGAGTGCAGCAAATCCCCCCTGTGGCTCCAGCACCTTCCACTGCCCGCAGGTACCCTGCGGGTCCCGGGAGCCATGGCTGTGTGTGCCAGCACAGCACGCACAGGGCAAAGGGGTGAAAACCTCCCGGCTCCCCCGGGAATGTCTTTGCAGGCACCTCGGTGTGGTGCAGGGCCAGGCAATGCTGCCCTGCAGATTGTGCCAGGACAGCCGGGTCAGCAGCGGGGTTAATGAGGGGCACTGGGGGCTCTGGGAAGAGCTTTCCTTCCCCAGGATGGGTGGATTGGCTCGGGCCCTAGCCTGGATAGGAGGAGAGCATGGGGGGTCTGGGCCCCTCAGGAACCCTGCAGAGCCTTTGGCATGGCTTGGGAGTGCTCCAACCGGGACACCAGGAGCAGCGGTGTGAGAGTAGGAGAGGACAGTCCTGTCCTGCAGGAGATACGTGCCAGCGTCCGAGTGTCTCAGCAGCAAGTGCCAGGGTATCAGCACCCAGCTGGGAGCCAGTGGAGCCTCCCGGGACACGGGGCTGGGGTGCTGGGTGCTCCGTGCTTTGTACTATCACTGCCCATGCCCATGGTGCCCTTCCAGGAGGGGGTTACCTGTCTGGTGGCACAAGCTGCGGGGTTCTGTGAAGCCACCACAGTCACTGTAGTTGGATGTACAGTGAATGGGGCTGCTAATTCCCCTGCACTGGGGGTCTCACTGATGTAATTAATGCCAGCATTAGGGAAGGGATGAGGTTTTTCCCTTCCGTTGACACTGGCTGGGGCTGGGCACGATTCGCGCTCCATGTTCACCCATCTCCTCCCACCCATTTGTTTAGGGTCTGTCCCCCAGGATCCGTTATCTTCCCACCCCACTGCCTCCTGCCCATGGTGGGACCCTGGCAGGTCACTCACAGGGGCTGTGGGGCACAAATCACCCCTTGCCCCATGGTGTGCATGGGACTGGCACACATGTGTGTGCATCTGTATCGCACAGGACTGTGCCTGGGGGTAGGAAGGGTTCAGGCTGGGGGATGGCTCCTGCAGTGACACAGGGGGGTGTCCCCAGGGCAGCTGACCCCCCAGGCAGGGCAGTGCCAGCCGGCAGCCCCCTGAGTGCCCGGCATGGGGTGGTCCCAGGACAGACCCCTCCACCTGCTCCCCAGCCCATCCGGCCCCAGCAGTGGCATCCCTTTGAAATGGAAGCCACTGGCCTTTCGCACCAGCTATTCCTGTGAAATTCTTCAGGAAGGGAAAGCCATCCCCCCGGATCACTGCCTGCCTCTGCCATCACCCTCCCTCTGGGCTGGCAGGGAGAGCACGGCTGCGCTGCAGCCCAAGCTGGTCCCTGGGCATGGCCCATGGCCTGCCCTCGCTCTTTCGGTTTTCCCTCCCTGCCTCAGCTGCTGCCTACAGACCTGCTCTGGGGGCAATCTGGGACCACCACGGGGATGGGGGTGGGATAGGACAGTGGGGCCCTCAGTACCCCATAGCAGGTCCTGCCTGCCCCAGACAAGGTGCAGCAGGACAGCACCCAAGGCCCCCTCCACTGCTCCATCACCCTCTCCACAGCTCCAACATACCCTCCCTGAATCCATCACCCTCTCCCCAAATCCATCACCCTATCCTCTGCCCTATTGCCCTCTCCCCACCTCTAGGGCCCTCTCCCCACCTCTAGCACCTCCTCCACAGCTCTGTCACCTCCTCCTCTACCTCACTGCTCCCTTCCTGGCTCCACCACCCTCTGCTCACCTCCATCACCCCTGCCCAGCTCTGTCATCCCCTGCCCAGCTCCCATGGGTGGTGCTGAGGGGGATCTCCCAAACCCCAGGAGCACCCCTCCATGGCTGGGCAGGACGGGCAGTGCTGCAGACTCTTTGTACCCTGGGTTGGCAGTGGGGGATTTTTCTCCACCCGTGTCCCTTCCTGCTCTCTTTCCTGCTCCCCTCACTGAGGCTCTTGCTGAGGTTTGCAAGGGCTGTTGATGGGAAGAAAGGAAATGGGGCAAAGCTGCTGCCAGGAACCACAGGCTCCCGGGCTCCTGCGATACGGCCCCGCTCCGCCGGCCTGGCTGCTTCCCGGGCAGGATTTCTGTGCAGCGTCTGTGAGCCCTTTCTTCCAGCTATTGATATTGGATTCCCAGCCCAGGGCCACTTCCAAGGCCGTAAATCTGCTGTGTTGCTCTACCTGGTGTTCTTGTTTTCACTGCGAGGCTTCCAGACCTGCTGGAGATCTCGGCTTCTGTGCGCGGCTGTGTCCCTCCCAGCCCAGTGCCGTGGTGCCGTGGTGTTGCGGTGCTGTGGTGCTGCGGTGCTGTGGTGCTGTGGTGCTGCGGTGCTGTGGTGTTGCGGTGCTGTGGTGCTGTGGTGCTGTGGTGTTGCGGTGCTGCGGTGCTGTGGTGCTGCGGTGCTGTGGTGTTGCGGTGCTGTGGTGCTATGGTGCTGCGGTGCTGTGGTGCTACGGTGCTGTGGTGTTGCGGTGCTGTGGTGCTATAGTGCTGTGGTGCTGTGGTGCTGTGGTGCTGCGGTGCTGTGGTGCTGCGGTGCTGCGGTGCTGTGGTGCTGTGCCCTCCCCGGCTGCTGCGCCCCTGGTGTGTGGGCACGGGTGGGCAGGCAAATATCCCTGTGCAAGGAAAGGGCGAATTCAGCCAGTGCTGTTGGCAGCCCCTGCTACCCCTGCCCACCACCACGTGTGGGACAAAGCTCCGGGAAGGGTCCTCTGCTGTCCCCATGCTGGTCCCTGGGGCTTCGGCATCCCATGGAGCACCCAAGGAGGGTGTTGGGGTGAGGCAGGAGTGCCCCTGGGGTGAGGGGCGTCTGCTTTTCAGTGTGAAAAGAGCCCCTTGACTGTGAAGCCCCAGGTATTGCTCTTGGCTGGGCCGCGGCACCTCCTGCCAAGAGCAACAGTTTTACATATTAAAGCAAAATTAAATTAAAAGACATTTGTTTGTGCCTGTGGCCCCCCTTCCCCCATTAACCCTTTGCCACCTGGGCGGCAGGGCCAGGAGGCACAAGGGCACCCTTGGGGGTGAGTGGGGATGGTGGGACTGGCACCCTGGGGTCCCATCCGGCTGCTGCCTGAGCTGGGTCCTGAGACCTTTGGGTGTCTCCAGGTGATGAGTCCAAGTTTCCATTCAAATGGCTTCCTAAAGGGACTCCTTGGTGGCAGCAGCTGAGCTTTAGGGTGCCCTGGAGCAGTGGCAGTGACACCGTTGGGTCCCCCGCCCCATGCAGGATGTGAATCCTGGAGCTAGGGGGTGGGTGGGATGAGGGACCCTGCAGAGGTGCTGCCAGCTCCTCTGTGGTTGACAATTTGTCCCCAGAGATGGACTGTAGCACAAAATGCCCCAAACCCCCCCATTTCAGAGAGCATGAGAGGAGGAGCATGGCCTCAGCTGTGGCGTGAAGTCCCTTGATGCCGGCTGCTGCACCATCACCTGGGCACATGGGATCGTGCTTCCTGGGAGCCTCCCGGGAGGTGGTGGCCAAGGGGACAAAGCCCCATCCGTCATCCCAAATGCCCCCAAATAACCCTTTTCCCAGGGCCCCAGAGCCGGGTGAGCAGTTGCCCTGTGCGAGAGGGAAATTCTGTGGCGACAGCTTATCTCCCATACCGTTAGAATAACCGATAAGTGGCTCCCATGGAATTTCCTTATAGCGCTGGATCAGGGATGTTTGAATAACGCATGGCCGGGTGTCAGCGTGTGGCTGGCGATTAGGAGCCGCGTTGACAGGTTGTTATGCTGTTACTAAAGGAATTGCAGGGCTGCTGGGAATGCCTGGGAACGGCGCGGCACCCGGACCCCCAGGCGCCAGCCTGTGCCCACACCACCGCCAGCACAGCCAGCGCCTGGCACAGCACCCGAACTGCCCCGGTGCGGCTGAGCTGCCCGTCCTCACAAGTGGGTGCTGGGCTGGCACGGAGCACTCTGCACTGGCACATGAAAGCCAAATGGGTGGTCACCAGCTCCTGGATATGGGAGGCAGCTGGAGGCATCCTCTGATGGTGTCACATCCATGGCTTTAGCGCTGGCCCAAGCACCCACGGCTCCTGCCAGCCTCCCCTTGCTCCCGGCGAGACCGGGTGGGACACTGGATTCTGGGGTACGGCAGCCCCAGCTGAGCCATGCTGACTTGTGTCCCCAGTCTGGCCCACACCAGTGCCGGTGGCATTGCTACTCCCAGCCCATGGGCACGGGCACTCGTGTGTGTGTGCGATGTGGGCTGGAGGATCTGTGCTCGTGCCAGCAGCGGCGAAGGGGAAGAAGATGCGGGTGGGGGGCAGGTGACCCCGCGAGGGGGTGTTCACCCGTCGATGCCCCGCGGCGGGGGGGGGTAACAGCCCCTGCAGGGGGTGTGGGTGACGCTGTGGCTGTGGGTCCCTGTACCAGCCCCAGTACGGGTGCGGGTCCCAGTTCCGGGGACAGCTGCGGGTCCCGGTGCGCGCTGCTGCCCGGGTGCCGGTCCCGGTGCTGGTCCCGGTACTGGTCCCGGTGCGGGTCCCGCTGCAGCAGACCCTCGGGGGTGCCGCACCGCCGGCCCGGAGCCGAGCTTCCCCCGCGCTGGCAGCATGCCCCGTGGGCGAGCCTGGACGCAGGCGGAGGTCAGCAGCCTGCTGGCGCTGGTGGAGGGCTCGGGGGAGGCCGCCCTGCTCATGGCTTCCACGTCGCGACCCAACGAGGCGCTATGGAGGGAGATATCCCAAGGGCTGGCAGCGGCCGGGTACTCGCGCAGCGTCGCCCAGTGCCGCTCCAAGTGGAAGGCGCTGAAGCAGGCTTTCCACTCGGAGCGGGAGACGCGCCAGAGGGCAGGACAGCACTCAGCCCGCCTGCCTCCGCACTACCGAGCCATGAAGAGCATATGGAAGGCGGCCGGGCGGCCCGTGTTCGGAGAGCGGAGGATGCCAGGTGAGTGCCGGGATGGGTAAATGGGTTTGGCCCGGTGGCTGGATGTGGGATACCGGGTGAGCACTGGTGCTGCACGGCCACCCGGGGTCTGCTGACGGTCTCTTTCTCTTCCTCTAGACATGCTGAAGCTGCCCTCCAGGAAGCGCAGGTCAGCGCATGCTGCCTGCTCTTCATCCTCAGCAGAGGCACCAGGTACCCGTGGGCTCAGGCAGCCGGCGTGGGGCTTGTCCTGGCTGTGGGGTGTCAGGCACCCCTTGTGTCCTGGTTGTTGAAGCTCTTTTCTGCACCCACTCACCCTCCTGCAGAGCACAACATTGATGGGGACACCCCAGGCACGTTGACGTCCCCACTGCTGCAGTGTGTGAAGGACGAGCCAGAGACCTGTAAGTACCGCTCTGCCCCGCTGCACCGGGCTGCACGGCCACGGCTCCAGCCCAAGCCCATGCCAGCATGGTGGGAATGGGGGGCTTAAAGGGTTGGGGGCCCCCTCACAAGTCCCTCAGCAAGGGTGCTGGTACTTCTCCGTCTAGGGGCTTTGACTCCAAACCAGTCCCAGAGCATGACGGGATGGCTGGGACAGGGCAGAAGGGGTTCCGCAGCTCTGACCCAGTCTGAGGGCTGCCTCATGGCTTTAGGTCTCTAAAGGATGAGGCCAGGGGGCTCTATATAGCACTGCAGAGCATGACACCCCTTCCTCCAGCAGGTCCTGGCTTCCTGCTTCCCTGGTAACACTATAGATCTTCAGATGAGTTAGGGCTGGGTGTGAGGGCCAGAGGTGCTGCAGCTCCCCTGCCCTGCAGCCCACCCAGGGGCAGATCCTGCATCCCTTTCACTGCACATCACATGGGTTTGGCACAGAGGTGATGCAGATTATGTCCCTGGGTCTGATTTGTGAGGGTGCCCCAGCCAGCATCCCGCACTGGGTAATCACCTTCTGTCTCCCTAAATTCCCCCTGCAGTTTCAAGTGGATGTGGGATTCTCCTTCACTTCCAGTCCTAGTCTGTTGTGTAGCGTTGCTGCGTGCTGCTACGCCGCTGCTGCCTTCCAGCCCAGAGGTGGCTGCATTGCAGTGGTGGGTGAGTGACTCCTGCTTTTGTATCTAGCTTGTGAAATGCTTTGGGGCCCTGCAGGGCACTGTGGAGCTGTGGCTAGGGCATGTCGGGCTGCGGGGCTGGCCGGGCAGACCCCGGGCTGGTGGTGACCCCCCCAGCAGGTCCCATCAGATGGAGCATCTCTCCTCTGTGCTCTCTCCCAGCAGCGGATGGGGACCACGTCGCTGGAGGGCCACCCGCTCCCCACGCTGTGCCACGTAAGGCTTTCCTTGCCCTGCTCAGTCCAGTAAACCCCCTCACCCCCATGAGCAGGGTCTGATACGGTTCTCATTGCAGACGCCGGTCACTGCTTCCCTCTCCTTCCATTCCTGGGTAAGTACCATGCCCTGGCCGCCTTGCTCAGGTGCCCTGGGCAGGAGGTGGCTGCAGCTCACAGGCTGTGTCTGCTCTCCTTTCAGGCTGTCACACTGCCCTGAAGCAGGAAGGAGCTGAGCAAAAGGCTGGTAAGTGTCTGTACCTTCAAACAAGTCTCCCTGCCCCATAGAGCAGCTGTGTCCTGCCCATAGGGACAGAGGGCAGGGGCTTCTGCAGGCACTCTGGTTACTTCCTCCGTGCCAAACCATTGTGGCAGATTTTCCTGGTGTGACATCCCTGGGGATGGCAAGAGGAATCCGAGCACTGCCAGTGGCCACCACAGCCCTGTGCTCCCCAGGGATGGCTGCCGTGAGCGAGCAGCCAGCAGCGTGTGAAGAGGCATCCAACTCCAGCCCGCATGGTGGGTCCTCCCTGCAGCATCCCAACAGGGGGCTCTCGGAGCTGTGGGGAGGGTTTGCAGCCACTGAGCCTCTCCTCATCGCAGGCTCCGGCGTGGCGGGCCTGCTCCAGAGCGTGCAGCAGCTCCTGGTGCAGATCCTGCAGACATCCCGGCAGCAGCAGGCGCTGCTGGAGAGCCTGGCCAGCGACACCGTCTCCCACCTCCACTTCCTCTCCCACAGCCTGGTGCAAGTGGGGGAGACCCTGCACCAGCTCCTGCTCCGGCCGCAGACCCACCCGGGCACCCTCGGCCACTACATCCCCCATGTACCCCTGTTCGAGGGGGGGCCCAGGGTGCCCTGCTCCCCCGGCGATGCCCACACTTCCCCGGATCACAAAGAGGAGTGTCGGGGGTCCCCTGACACAGGCTGCATCCCACCGTGAGCGCCACCATCCGCAGACCCACGGATGATGGTTCGCTCACAGCCACAGATCTCTATAGCTGAGGCACCGGATGTTTGGGAAGTTTATAGAAGAGAGACATTTTAATACAATTAAAAATAGCTTTTGTACCAGTGATGACAATCGACCGGTTCTTTCACCCTCCTCGGGGGATGTTCCCCTTCTCACTTTCGAGATGAGCAGAAGGGAAACTTGGCTATTTACAGCCTCCAAGAAACTCCCAGGCCACGCACCATGAGGCAGAGGTACTTTCTTCACCCCTGCCCCACTACCTGATGTCTTCCTGCTGCAGCTGGGCAGGACTTCAGCCTGGAGAATGTGCTGCTGGGGCTGTGGAGGACAGGGAAGACCACATAGGGCACAGGCTATGTGGTGTCCCATCCTTCTGCAAGGGAAAGGGCCATGATGGGGAATGCTGGGGAGGCAGTGGTGCTGCAGCTGTGGTCGCTTGGGCACCAGATCGTCGGTGGGTCACATCCAGTGCATGAGCTGGTGCTGTCACAGTTGATGCTGTGGAGTTGGCAGTATGCTGTTGTGAGCCCTGTCCTGCTCCCAGGGCTCAGGACATGGATCACCATCAGCAGTAGTTGCAGATATGGCATGGCACACTGTGCTTGGCAAAGTGGTCACTGGATCTTGCACAGGATGCCCACATCCTCTATGGAATGGGGTGGATGTACTGGCTGCCTCCAGAATCTCTTGGCAATGTCCTAGAAGAGAATGTAGCTGATGGTGGTGGTGTGGGGTGGATAGACATCAGGATGGCAGTCCTGTCATACCACATACCACTTGGTGGGGGGTGACCTGCCCCTTCTCCCAAAAGAGGGACCCCACGTAGAGACTGGTCCATGCCATGTCAAGCCCAGCCAGGAAGGTGGGCAAGCAGTCCATGCTGTCATCTCTCCTGAGGATGTAGCATGGCTGACACTGCCCCAATGCCATGCATCACGTTCAGGGTGAGGTTGCAGATGTCCCCCAACTCCTGTCCTTCCCCATGTGTGGCCAAGCCATGGAGAGGGGCCAGAGGCACGGCCAAGGGAGTGCACCAGCGAGGTGGCTGGGTGCTATGGCACCAGTGAGGTGTCCTCTGTGCTCCTGAGCATGGAGCAGAAAGCTCTGCCTGCAAGCCTCATGGTGTTGGGCTGCTGCCTGCGGAGAGGTCTGCCCCGGCTTTCCTCCCTAGGAGATGACCAGGGTGGATGAAGGCAGGGGAAAGGTGGGATATCCCTTCCTGAGCCCGGCTGCTTGCAGCCAGTGAGGTTGCAATGGGAGAACACCTTTAGGCTGTGGTTGCCCATGCTTCCCATTACCCAGCTGCTCTCCCAGCTACCCAGCTGTGTTCCCCATCACCCCACTGAGCTCCCCACCACCCAGATGCACTCCCGTCATCCCACTGAGCTCCCCACCACCCAGATGTGCTCCCATCATCCCACTGAGCTCCCCAACACCCA
>JANHGB010018847.1:8155-20922 GCA_026283785.1 Coracopsis vasa | reverse complement strand
AACACAAAACCACTACTGCTACCACCAATAATAATAATAATAATGATAAGGGAAATAACAAGGGAAGAGAATACAACTGCTCATCACCCGCCGATCGATACCCAGCCAGACCCGAGCAGTAATCTAGCCCTTCAGGGTGACTCCCCGCTGTTTATATACTAAGCATGATGTGCTGTGGTATGAAATACCCTTTTGGCTAATCTGGGTCAGGTGTCCTGTCTCTGCTTCATCCTGGCTTCCCCTCTTCCCTGGCAGAGAATGAGACTCAGAAAGTCCTTGGTCAGAGCAGACATTAGTTAGCAACAGCTAAAAACATCAGTGTTAATCAGTGCTGTTCCCAGGCAGAAAGTCAAAAACACAGCACTACACCAGCTGCTAAGAAGGAGAAAAATGACTGTTAAAGCTGAAACCAGGACAAGATGTCTCTTAAAAAGCGAACTGGAAATCACATTCCTGAGTGGCAAGTCACCTGGACAGCAGGCAAATAGAAAGTTCAAAGTGCAGGGATGTTTCTGAGTTGTTCCTGTTTTCTGGAGATAAAGCTACTTTTCCCACTAGAGACTGAGTTTTCATCAAACAGGTGTCCAACAAAGCATTATTTGTTATCTGTAACCACGCTTTTAAATAAAAGAGGGCAAGAATAAACCACTGATCTACAGGTTGAGTTTCAAGGTGTGGCTTGCATCCTTGACATTGCTTATGGGTACCTTCTGTACTAATTTCTTTTTGAGGAAAGCCATCCGAAAAAAAAAAATCAACAACCCAGAACAAACAAACAAACAAACATAACAGACAAAAAAAACAAACCACCACCCAAACCCCCCAAACCAAAATGCAGAAGGTTAATTTTAAAACAACAGCTAAATAACCTGTTAAGAACCAGTTACAGCTGTGCACACCCATGCCCCTCTTCATTAGAACTATCAATGTACCTGTTGGTTATTTGTAGATCGAGCAGGGCTAAAACTCAGATTCTAACACCATCACAAAATCATTCATGCTTTTTGGCTTCTATTGTGTTTCCTGGAACATTTTTACCGAACTCAGTGCCTAGTTAGAATCCAGGATGCAATATGGGTTGGCACAGTTTCTGGCAGAATTTATGGGTAGGATTACTGTTTTGGGAAAGGAGAGAACTGAACACAATGTGAACCGCTAGCATGAGGTACTGCTCTAGGACACAAACAAGCACCTTTCATGTTCTCATGCCACAGTTCAAAACTGTACAAATAAAGAAGTTTCTTATATAAACCAAGTATTGCTAGCAAAAGTTTCCTTTTTTTTCTTAGTCCCAGGCGTTACTCTTTGCAGGACATTATTAACTGGGATTAATAGTTACAGCATAATAATATCTCAGGGAACTTTTTAAGGCTTTTGTGTATATGCAACTGTAGCTGCATGAATATTCATGTCCAGGATGCCATAGTGTACAATCCTGTATGAACACTGCTAACAGTCTCAGTTCCCTTGATATTTCAGTAGCCTATTGTTTCATTTTCTTCTGTTATACTTCTCAAACTATTGCTCAGTGCCAATCAAAATTCTTCAGGAACCTTCAGCATTAACCTTGACAGATCTTTCTTTGGAAGAAGAAAATTAGAAGGTTTATGTTTATCAGACTTACCTCATACCCACAAGACCCAGAATATTTGATATTTTTTCCTAAGCAATACAATGGTAACACAGCTAGTCTTGCCTTTGGGTGTATGCAAATTCTCCAGACTACTTCTTTTGCACATCTTGTTTGTTTAGATCCCTTTTATTTCCACCTATATTTTCCCTGGCCACTTTGTCATTATGTCAATTACTGACAGAATGGTATGTGTGACATAAATCTAGAAATATGTTCATTTTATTGGCTCTATTATTTTAATGTCACAATGCAGGTATGAAATAAACAGAAGCATGAAATCTAGATTTTCTTCCCTCCATAACTGAAAGGGAAAAAGTGAGAAGCACTTACTAAAATTACTTACATTTTCAGCTTTTTCTCATATGAGTAAGGAATTTCATTCAATAACAAAGAAAATGTCTAGTGACATATTTCACATGTGACTTTATAGTACCTTGTAATTCCTTTAGGATTTTAGTTGATTAAAAGGGAAACAGACACAAGCGACTTCCTGTTGAAGCTTTTCATTACATTAATTGTGCTGCTTTGTCTGACTGCTCATAACTTCTGACTTACATACATACTTTCTATTAAAAGTAACTGGCTTTAGATTGCTATTATTACTGAGATAAAATCTACACTGATTAGGTGACAAATGTGCAGCTACATTTATCAGTACGTAGGGAAAAGCTTATAGTTGTATAATACAGTAGCTACTGAAATCTACCAGCCTCAGTGATGGGTGGTTTGGGCTCCTCTTCAAGAGCTGTGATTCAAATTGATTTCAATATGGTGGTAAAACTAAGATTTTAATTTATTTTTATCCAGTACAGAGTATCCTTTCAATCTGGCAGTTCTTTCGGGACTCAGGGTGTATAAAATTAAGAGAATTCTAATTTTCTTCACATAGCTAAGTTGTCAAAGGAAGAAAACAAGTGTTCTGGTACAACAGTGTTCTGGTATTATCTACTTAACAAGGGCAACAAAAAAAAATGAAGATGAGAGCATGTGCTTCAGCACAAACTAGGAAATTGAGTAACAGCACACATAGAACAGGGAGCCTGTGTTTTGACCGATAATAAGCATCACGGCTTGGGTACCATGCCTGAGATGCTATTATTAGATTGAAAAAACAGAGTTTTATGGAACATGTTACAATCTTGTCTTTATTTTGCTACATGAGCATATATTATACAGTGATGTGAAAAGTCTCTGATAAGTTTTGAAGTACTGTACATTATCAGAAATAAACATAAATTTCATCCAAATTGGAAGATATGGCCCGAAGTGGCAGAAACCTAAGCAAGCCAGCAATGGCCCAGGGAGTATTTGAGCTCAGAATCCAACTAATTAAATAACATTTATATATCTCACAAACCAAGAAATATATTTCCATATATGTTATAATTTCAGTTTCATCATGTTAATAATCTCTGGACAAACTCTAGCAGGAATATAAAAACCAAGGATGGTATTTTGGAGTGGAAAGACTGGATTAAAATGAAGAGGTAAGAAATCTGAATGTCTTGCCCTTTCCAGAATTCTTAAAAGCCAGTCATATTGAACAGATGCATGCAGAGAGTTGAGTTTTATTGAGGTCCAGGCTCCTTTTCGGGACCTGGAAGGGCTGGCAGTTTTCATTGCCAATGGATGTTTGCCGATAGACATTTTGACGATAGATATTTTGGCTAAAATTTGTTGCTGGTTTTACTCTATGCTTAGGGATTACGTTTTTTATTAATTGGTGGCAGGATGCCTCGTATCTTGCATAGATTTTGAAGGAACATTTCTGCACTGCAAGTATAGAAATAAGACCTGCTCATTTACACTGTGCAATGATCTGAGAGAATGCTTATATCGGATGAAAGGGTAGAGGGATCACACATATGAACTACAACTAAAAGAGATCATTAAATTAAAGACTCCCTTGGCCCTGATATAACATTTCAAGTCACTTCCATGCTGTTCTCATGTTATAATTCTTGAGTATATTAATTGTGAGGGAGGCGCTCCCTGTAGGCCATTGAAACTTCGAATTTAGGACCTTAGTCAGGTAAATGTCTTACAGATTTTTAAGGGAATTTTCCCAAGTAGTTTTCTAACAAAGGCTCTCCCTCACATATGCAAAAAATATATAAAAGTTTCTATATTATATGTGCATGGTGAGATGATATATCTGATCTCTCAGTGTATCAGTGCAATTCTGCTCACATTACAAATGGCAATATCCAATTTAATTTTATTAGTCAATAGATGTTTTTCATTGACATCTGGAGATTAGGGCTTGTTCCTGAAAATATAAATTGTTCTTTTGACCTTACACTTTGAGTCTAATCACACACCAAGGCCAAGCCAAGCCTTTACTGAAAGGTTTGTTGATTATGAATGCACTCGATATTTTCATTATTTTACTAGCACCTCAAATAATTAAGACAGGACGCAAGCATTAAACTCTAACCATCAGTCTTTCCAATTTCATTAAATACAAATAGGATAAACCCTGAAAGACTTTATGTACTCAGTAAACATTACATATAATATGGAAAAATAGTGGGGGAGAGGGGGAAAGATGGAGATAAAACACAATAATATTGCAAGAATGCAAAAGTTTCCATCTCAGTCAGATTCGGTCAGTATTCTTTTACTGATGCTCATCAGCCTCTGGCACTTCATAGATGTTTTCTAGTTCAACCTTTGTTATGTAGAGGTCAATTCAAGTCAAGCACCTTTAAATTGTTTTCCCAGTTTTTGTCATTGTTTCTTGCCCTTAAAGCTATCATTAACTCTGGATATTTCTAGTATCCACAGTAATACTGAGGCTTGCTAAAAATCTTGTTTCTTAACTCTGTGGAGTACTGGACAATTTATATAGCAATTTACAGACATGTCAAAATGGTATTCTAATTTAAAATCCTAGAAGAACGAGTACGGAAAGGTGGAGATGGATCAGTAGCTCTGTACCATTTATCTTTCATCTCTGTCTTTTGTTGATAAGTATCTTCTACAACTGTGGGTACAGAGAAATGCCTGCAAAAATAAAAAAAATATTTCTAGTAAAATGCAAAAAGAATATCTAGGCCTACATATATGTGGGCTATTGAAATAAGTATAACATCAGACTTTGTTTTCCTTTTTGTTGCACTATCTCAGCACCCCCAAAAAAATAATTTATCAAGAAAAATATGCAGTATGTTATTCTGGATTCATATATACCAACACTGCTGTGATGAAATTAGGAAAACATATTTTAAGAATACCTGGGTAACAGAGTACATATGCTCCTGTAAAAGAAAGATGAAAACCATACATGGAAAATATTCTACATTGAATTATTTCCTGAAAATGACACATTGATTATAGTAATTGTTTGGACAATTATCTGAAGTACCTTGTAAGTACTTATTTATTTTTACTAGAAATGCTCCTCAGAAATGTGTAATTTGTTATAAAATTAGTGAACGAAAAGATCTGTATGGCACACACATATGCATATATACCCATATACACACACATATACGTGATATAGATATATATGATTCTTGTTTTTTCTGTCTCTGAATTTCAGACATTTTATCTTCTGCAGACTGAAAGAGATTTTTTTTAATGTTCATTTTTTGTTATGTGTCTTTAAAATATATCCAAGGATTTTTTATTAAGGGCTTTAACAATTAAAGTCTGAAAAAAAAATTTGTATAAAAGTTTGGTTATATTTTCATTAAACTGTTTTTCACTGCTTTTCTGTGTATGATTTGGTGATGTAAAAATATAATGACCTTACATACTAAGTGACTTTTCCAAGCAGTGAAACTAGTGATTTCATTGGATGACTAAGTTCAAGATTCTATCTCCTTGAAATTTGTTTCCAGGATGTTAACTGCAAAGCAAGTTATATATAGCAGTAAATGCATGCTTAATTTGTGCAGAAATCATGGTGTGATGAATACAATTAAGAGCCTCGGAGGGAATAATTATATTACTGCATAAAGCTGGTGGATCTCAAATTGCTCGGTGCCTGGACTTTAAATTGGCCTGCGTTTCTTTTGTGAAAGTCATTCATAGTAGTAACAAAACTGCAGTCAGAAATGGGGTAGTTTCAAAGTCATATAAGTATATTTACTCATCTGCTGCAAATGGCAGAGCCTGGAAAATGGAAACAGCATTTAGAAGTAAATGAAGAAAAAGTTAATTCCATCAAAAATATATGCTAGCAATTATGAAACTAAAATATTATAAACACTGTATTTCAAAGCATTGTTTCATGAAAAAACAAATTATGAAATCTTAATGATTACATTTTCTTTCATACATACACAAGTAGCATTATGTAGTTTTTACTTGGTCTTTCCAGTCTATCACAGGTACTACCAAGAGTCTTTATTGAAGATCTGTATATTGAATTTAAAACCATAAACATACCATAAGTCTAAAATCTGACTAGCAGACAATTGTCCATATCAGAGGGTCACCTAAAGTATGTTCTAACCAAGGCCAAGAATAATGGGACCAGATTCTATCATCTTAACAGCCAAGCACAATTTAATTGACTGACATAGGGTCATATGACCTAAAGTATTATTCATAACAAAGACAATTTTGTAGCATTGTACAGCTAATTGTTCAGCTTTTCTCTCTCTGTTTTTTTTTCTTCTTCCTCAATTATTGAGCATCTAGCAATAATCTTACAAGAGTTTCACTTGACACTGTGACCTAAAACAGAAATTCCTGAGCACAGGAATTTCATCAACTGCTGCAGTCCATTTAAGATTCAAGGTTTTTAAATTTATTCAACTTCTTCCAGCATTTGGGAAACATTTTCTTAGTCTTTTACTTCTTTTTATGCTTGTCAAATGCATACTATAGAAAACATGAAATTGTGTATGTTGCACTAGAAAAAGAAAAAAAAAGAAGCAAATATAATAGTGACTTCTTATAAGGTCAACAGTTATAAAATATATCCCAAGGGAGAAAGAAAAAAAAGTGTTCAGATCTAAAACTCTGATTATAATGTGAAAATAAAGGCTGTAGGCATTTTTCCTTAACTGTGGTAAATTTTCTTTTCCCTGGGCAGTATTTTGTAAAACTCTTACTTGGAAACTAGACATATTTTCACTCTTGATACATTTCTATTTGTTTAGGAAAAGAAAATATTGTGTCTGCGTCATCAGGCATCCTCTTTATATGAAAAGATACATACATAATTTTCAGAACTATTGTATTATAGATAATGATATAGAACACAGGTACTAGTAGTTTAAAGATAAAACTAGAGCCATGAAAGATGTGGCTCAAGGTTTTGTATACTAAAAGACATCACAGTAATGCCAGTTACATCGTCATAACAATAAGAATAGAGTATGACTCTTAGCTGTAACAGGATGTCATAATGGTGTATTACTATTTTTCTGAGTGCTTCCCACATAAAATCAATAGTGAATGAGAAGCTGGTTAAGGACTTCATGTTAGAACTTTATCAGGTCAAATCTGTGGTTTGTTCTGATATCGTGCTTTTATAAAAATTTGATACAAAGCCTATGTTGTGGTAATGGAAAGCCTGTCTCCATTTTCCTGAATTGTTCTTTTAGCACAGTTGAAAATTTCAAATACACTGGTATGACATTAAAAAAAAACCCTCATTCATTAGTTACATAATAAGGGGCTTTTTCTGTGTGACTATATTTTACTATTTAAGAAAAAGTAACTGTAATAATTACACACAATATATTAATATTTTATCATTATTAACAATGTTGATGCTTTAGATCAAAATAGATAAATTAATATTTGCTTTCTTATTAGAACTAGGAATTTCCAAGAAGGTTTTTAATGTCAGTTTAGCAAGCTTCATTCTTATTTTATGCTCATGAAGAGTCACATTAGAAAAATATACATTTCCAAAAATTATTTTCATACAGCTTATTAAAAAAAAAAAAAAGAGGACTACAAATTGATAAAAAGGTACATGTAATTATTTCCAAACTGAAGTCTAGTATGTGAGCCACAGCAGAGCTGATCTGTACACTAATACTCAACCCTCACCTTTCTGGACTTTGAAGGGATTTAGTTTAGGGTTTAGATTCCAGGACATGTCTTTTCAATTTTATTATATGAGCAGGTTTCAGAAATGAGATGTAAGCGCATAAGCCTTCTCCATCAGTATTTGCACAAACTATGACCTTTCTTACTGTTTCCTTTCCACTTAACATGAAAAATATGACTAAAACCAATGTGAAATTTTATTTTTTATTTAGTATTAACCTATTTGATTCATATCTTTTTAATCTGCTTGTTCTTTGTGCTGGAGAAGATGGCCAATGCAATGTGGTGTTCACCTTTATGCCTACAATCTCATTCTCTCCCCACATCTTCGCAGAGGAAAAAAGTCTTCAAGCTACAGTCCTTAGAGAAAGATGAATCAAATTTAGCATGTGCAGCATCCATTTAATCACTGTTTTATTCAATACCTTTACATGGAAAAAGCTTACATCCAGTGGGATAGCTAGGAAACAGTGGTCTCCAGATGGGCTGTAGAAGCTGCACAACATCACAAGAATAACCATGCTTAAAACTAAGACTTCCTTTAAAGTCACATAGAATCCAAATTATACCCAAATTAGCTGCATATTGATTAAAAGGCTCCTATCAACCACACTTCATAATTCAAAATGAGCACAAGGGATTTTTTAAAATATATTCTAAAGGGTACATTTTTATTTTTCTTCTCTTTTTACACAAAATCATCTACAAGTAAATATCATCTAATTGACTTTTTTTTGTTGTTTTTTTAAGTGGCAAACGTCTGCTGGTGGAATGTATTTTTAGTAAGCACTCCCTGTATCTCAGTATAGGAGAGTTCTTGCCTTCATTTCTGATAAGCATTTACAGTGCCTAATGTTAAATATAGAAATTCCTTTCCCAACAGTAGCATCTGGTTCACTGGCAATCTCTACTCACTGTTTTGTTTGCTTCACTGCAGTTCTCTTTAAGCTGTGAAATTATTAGGATACTGATGCGATATCTTAGTCACTAGAATCCCACTGCTTTTAGCTAACTCATGGTTTCTGTTCTGTAGCATTTCCAAAAAAACATCTACATAACAACAGAATTTCTCCCAAAGATCTCTGCATGAACTGAAAGCAATGGGGAAAACAATCCAAATTATTTCCCTGAGAATAAGACAAAATGAGTACTTTTCAGAACAATCTGGTAAAAGGATGGAAAAGAAAAAAAAAAAAAAAAGAAAGAAAGAATAATATCTAGTAGATATTTTATAATTATAATGTGATTCAGATTTCCAGTAATTTACATATCCTTTTTAATAAATTGCTGATAAATTTCTTTATTTTTTCATCAAGCAAGATTCACTTTATTTGTACAAAGAAAGTTGGTATCTTCCTTATATCCTGCTTCTAGAAATACCTTATAAAATACATACGTACCTTCATGTTGGATGAAGCTCCACCATCAGATACCATATAAACATAATAGAAAGTAATTTTAGAACTTTATGCAATAAAGTTTGAGGAGAGAAGTAAGAATGGACAAAAATTTATTAGCTACATTGAAGTAAATTGCCAGCCACATAGGGGATCCCCACAAAATTAGGGGTTTGACTCAGACTTCCTTTTGCATACACTGCCTTTCTTTTATGCTCATATGGCTCTTTGAGGCTGAAATTCAGTATACTAGAAGAACTTTTCTGCTAGGTCAGATTTCACCTGTGAATATTTAATTCATTTATTTTGGTATTAGATATGAAATTCTGGTATATGGAAACCATTCTTTGCTTCCTTAGTTATAAGTATATATAGGAACTGTAAGTTTAGAACTCAATACTGTCTTTTAGATTCTTATAAACTTAATCTTAGCTTTTATTATGAACAATGAAAAAAATGTTTTCTAGAGCTGGAAAATTTGAAAATTCTGTGATTTTCAGACTGCATTTTGGATCCAAATTGGGATCTCTATTATATAATAATAGAAAAGATGGAGCTAATAATAAGCAGATGGTAAAATGTGCCTGCTGACCAAGAGGGAGCTGTGGGAATCAACCTGAATGGGTTCACCTCTCTGTAATAGATAATCGCAATAGTCATTGCTCACATCAATTGCTTTTGATGTTACTATATGTTCAATGCCTAGGAGCTGTTTAGCTTTCTTTGAAAAAAATGCTAATACTGTTGAGATACTGAAATATTAGGTTTATGGTTTTGTGTTGAGTTTATATTTGTCACCCCCATATTTAAGAAATTACTGTTGTTGGAGTTATTTTACTTTAATTTGAACATGCATCCTTCTGTAAGTTAAAAGACCATTATTTGATATATATCCAATTTGTCTTCTAATTTATGAAAGCATAATGATATTGCATTATTGTTAAAAAGTTAATCAAGACTTTAATGGGACATCTATGTTACTACTGAGTGGATTTTTTTCTCTTTCAGTATAATACATATCTTCAACGAGCTGATTATGCACTATAGCAATGAATTCACTAATTAAAAAGCTATTACTATATCTATAATGGGTAGGAATTCTAGCTTTCCATGTTGCATTTTAAGATACTTTCAAATAGAAATAGAAATTAATTTTTTTTTAAATACACATCAGTAGTTACAGCAGGGTGCTTAATCTATGGGCACTTGATCTGTTTTACTTCCCAGATTTTTTTCATCTGCTGAGGCGTATTTCCATGTATGCAAACACAAGATGACTTCATGTAATATCTCTGTGACTTGATAACTTATTTTACTTGGTTTTGTGAGAAGGTCATGCCAACGTGTCATAGTTTAAGCCCAGACAGTAACTCAAAATCACACAGGCACTCCTTCACTTCCCCCTGCTCCTGATGGGATAGGAAGGAGAATCCAAAGAATGTAAATCCCACAGGCTGAAATAAGAACAGAAAAATTGCGGGTTTTATTAACAAGAAGTCAATTTGGTACACATTTTTAACCTTGTTTCTGCTTTGAATTTTTTATGAGGGTTGAAATCATATTTTCTCTCAGAGCAAAAGCAGAAAAGGCCATATGATTAAATTAAAAAAAAAAAAAGTCTAACTGTTGACCATATTAGAAGTGATGATGCTTTCCCTGAATCTATGTGATAATTCTCTTATAAACTGGAACTTCTAATCTGAGAACTACTCATGTAACTCTTTCTTCCTTAGTTTATCTAACCACACACACATCAAAGATCAAAAACTTTATAATAAAACTCTAGGTACAAAATGACAAATACATTAAAAATAAATTTTACATTAGACTTAACCAAGTATAGTAACATGAGAACTAGGCAACAGAGGTTTAAGTCTCTAAATTTGTCCAGGCTTTCCAATCACTAAAATAATTATGTGAGACTTACCTAGTTAAGTGTTTATGATTTAGCACCAGCAATACCTAAAAAATTAAATACTTCACGCAGAACTGCATCTCTGTGAGCTCAAGTCTGCCAATTCTAGATCCAGCCTGAAGATAACTGATCTGAGATACAGTCTCTGCACTATTTCTAGTTTTTATTGAATTATCATTTAATGTAAAATGTATAAAAGCATTATGGGAAAACAAACAAAAAAATTATTATCAAGGCATGCCTCCTTTATAGCTTCATGACTGAAAATTAGGGTACTGATTCGTTGTCTTATTTTCTAACTGCAAAATCTTGGAAAGACCACAGATATCTGACAAAAATATAGCATAAAATTAAAAAAAACTGCCACAGCTAGTTTTACATTGTGATCCTAGAGAAAAATGTGTATCAGCAAGCTAAATAAATGTTAATTTAAAGAAGCTTGGACCTGTGAGCAGAGCATTATCTATTACTTGACTTGTCTTAAGGATAGTAGGACTTAACTAGTGAAAAAGGTAGAAATACAATCGCATCAGCAATATCTCATCTCTTTTTCAAAATAATTAAAGAAATTAACAGCATCCTCTCATTAAAAGCTTTTGAACAACTATTTTAACCCGCCTTGAAATAGACCTATACACTTGGTCTTTTCTAGGGTCCAATTTAGGAATAACATTCAGGTATCTTGTGCCATTTGTGGTACCTGAGATATCTGTATGAAGCAGGCAAATAAGACAGAATCTGCATGAAATCTGAGTCCTTTAAAACTTCTAGGTTTTGGTCAAATGGGATATGTTGGAAGTGCTTGTCATGTGGAATAGGTGTGGTATATGCAAACTGTTTTCTTTCAATGAGCACGAGCTCACAGAGAGTAGAGCTCTTTATATAAGTGTTGGCCACTCAATTGCTCATTCAATTACTCTTAATAAGTTAGCAAGTTAACTAAGAGGGCTGCTTTTAGATCTACATAGCACAAAATTCCACTAAGAACATAATAAAGTTTCAAGAGCTTTTTCAGTAAAGTGTCCTGCATGTGTACAGTAAGTACCTCCACTATGTTTATTACACAGGTCATATTTTTCATTTAACATTTTATATAGTCACAAGCACTAGGAATCACATTGCTGCAGGTTATCTGTGTGCTTTTGATTTATTGAGATCTTTTCTAATATTTAAGCAGTTTTATAGGTTCTTACAAATGCCAGAATAATAGTGGGAAAATGCATCAGTTCTAGTTCTGTGCTAGATGTCAATATGATGTCACCTAAGAACTGCTGTTAGCATGCACTCTGAATTAGAAAACAAACTTTAGGGTGAAATCCTTTTTTTTTTTTTTCCCTAACCTCAGCCCACATATAGCTGGGGTCTTCAAAACCACCCACCATATTTGCATCACAAAACCCAAGAAAACAAATAAAGAAAACCCCCAAGATTTGGGCACATACTTTGACTTTTGGGTGCTATTTTTGGAGGGCGGGGATTGGTTTGTTTGTCTCTTTTGGGAATAATCTAGCTCTAAGTCATACTCTTTTAAGGACTTGCTGTTGTGTTTTGGCAGACAGCAGCAACCCTGCACCACTGTTTGATGAAAGATGTGATTATAACAAACATTACTCCAGTGAATTTGGCAACCATAGCAAATTGAGAGAGATGCTGCTGTATCTTTTGGCAGTAGCATGCAGCTTACATTTGCAGTCCCCTCATGTCTCTTTTCTGTGTCTTTTTCTTTCTTTCTTTCTTCCTTTCTTCCTTTCTTTCTTTCTTTCTTTCTTTCTTTCTTTCTTTCTTTCTTTCTTTCTTTCTTTCTTTC
>JANHGB010018842.1:0-13865 GCA_026283785.1 Coracopsis vasa | reverse complement strand
CTCAGGGCTTGGATCCAGGACATTGTGGAGAGACTGCTTAGGTGTGTCTGGCACTGAGACTAGTACCCCATGCTGATCTTTTGGACACTAAGACAAGTATCCTATACTGATCTTCCATGGGGTACCAAATGACACTGTGAGGAGAAACCCTGAGCGTATCAAGTGTGACCACCTGGCTCTGCAGATTAGACCCAAAGGCAGGGCAGCTCAGGTGGTATCTCCTCAATCCTGTTAGTGAAGGGGAATGGTGGCCTCAGCAAGTAAAGAATTCTGTATGTCAACACAGCACAGATTGTGTCAACACTAAGGAATCAGCTTTTATGAGTAAGGAATAAAAGCTTGCTGACCACTGAGGACTGTTAGGAGGAGATTACAGCAACCTGACTAAGTGGAACGAATCTTTGAAGACAGGTTGGCCATCCTGACAAGAGCTTTAAAGTAGGAATGATGAGGAGAGAGGTTATGACTCACAATGAAGTGAGGAAAGGTGGATTGGGTTGGCAATCAAGGGATGCCCACACCAAGGTTATGCACAGGAAGCTGAAAGGACATCATTATGGGGAAGCTCTCATACTTTAGAGAGTATGGGCACATACACACACCCAAGTGCCCTTCTGAAGTGATGCTATGTCAATGAACAAACAGGTGGATCTAGAGAGCTCTGTGTGCTGATGCAGGGCTGTAATACTGCCCTTAACTAGCAGCAAAGAGACTAATTTTGGGGCACCCTAGTTCAAGAGAGATGTTGAGAAACAGGAGAAGATATAGCAGAGGGGTACCAAAATCGTCTCTGGTGTACAGAGCATGAACTAGAAGCCTGGTTAGTTTCCCAAAGAGCAGGCTAAGTGATCACCTAAAGATAACCTACAACTACCTGAAAGATAGTTACTAAGCAGACAAGCAGCTCGTCTTGGTAATGGCAGATGGCACAAGATAACATGAGGCAACAGTCACAAATTGTGGTTTGGGATGCTCAGGTTGGATGTTAGGAAAAAAATGTCCCTAGGAAGGAAGTGCAGCACTACAACAGGTCACCTCAAAGTCTCTGAAATCGCCTTTCTCGGAGGTTTTCAACACTTACCAGACAGGTGAATTCCTCCTTTGAATAGGAAGTCTGTTATGGCCCTTCTTGGTGTCACAGACGGGTGATTTAGACTGCTTAAAGTACCACTGCCAAAAGTATTGGCAAAAGTGGTTTTATTGAAATATGATGTTGTAAAAGTGCAGCTCAACAAAATTCGATGGCAGGTCTATTGCTTATTGCACAAATGGTATAACAATGTTTTAAAGTTATCAACACAAAAATCTTACTGCACTATAATCATAGAATCGTTAGGGTTGGAAAGGGCCTCAAGATCATCTAGTTCCAACCCCCCTGCCATGAGCAGGGACACCTATCACTAAACCATGTCATCCAAGGCTCTGTTCAAACTGGCCTTGAACACTGCCAGGGATGGAGCATTCACAGCTCCTCTGGGCAACCCATTCCAGTGCCTCATCACCCTTCCAGTAAAGAACTTTCTCTTTATATCCAATCTAAACTTCTCCTGTTTAAGTTTTAACCCGTTACCCCTTGTCCTATCACTGCAGTCCCTAATGAAGAGTCCCTCCCCAGCACCCTTACAGGCCCCCTTCAGATACTGGAAGGCTGCTATGAGATCTCCACGCAGCCTTCTCTTCTCCAGTTTTCATTACTAAAAGCACAATGAAATCAAGTGGGCAAAGGCTTTTCAAGCTCTCTACTATATTCTTCTCCAAGTGTCTGCTTATTAAAACCAAAAATTAGAGTCACCCTTTGCAGTGTAGACAGGAAATACACATTCTCGCAAAACCCAGTAAAAAATTAAAGCATAAAAGACATTTGACGGGATGGCTGAAAGGTTTAATAATGAGATAAGATGACTTTCCCTTCCAGGTGATTGATTTAAGCTAGAATAGGTCAACTACTCAGAAGCAAAGACTTTTCTCTCTAACGGACAGCTTTTCACATCATACAGATAAGCTAACAAACAAATAAATATGCTTCCGAAATCTAACAATATTTAATATTTCTCCTGGAAAATCAAAACAAGGAAGGAAATAAAAGACAGTCCATAAATTAACACTGTGGGTACTAGCAGTTGAATGAATGTTTCAATGAAATTTAAGCAGGGTACATAATTGCTTCTGAAAGTGAAGTTTGCTCTCCGAGTAACAATACAGCAGGTACTTCACAAACACGCAAAAAAGAAACAGAGATTCAGGGGACTGTATCTGTTTATAATACAGTGGCTAAACCAGGAAACATTTACTCACTTGAACACAGCAGCAGTCAATAGAGAAGGGAAGAACCACCACAATCATCTTACCTTCAGTAACTGTCCATCATCTGTTCCCAAAAAGAGAACTATCTGATTCAAAACAACCGTGCCATAAACAGCCACTAAACCAGAGTGAATCAAGGTAGGTAATTTCTTGATTGATCGTGCCTCCTGAAAATCAGATATAAGAAAAAACTATCACAAAATCATTCATTTATACTGCAAAACATTAAGAAAAAGAATCCCCTGAAAGATTCTCAGAGAACTCAGCTTTAGACAATACTTAGGGTATCATTTTAATTCTGACACAATTTCGGAGCAACGTATCATTGGAAATGGCACAGGAACTGACTTCTTTTATTTATACATGGCAACTGGTCACATCTGTGATAAAGATCACATCTACTGCAGCTAAATCACTGACCTCAGTGGGACACAGACTTGGCCTAACAGCAGCAAGTTACTTTGCGATGGTATTTCTCTTTTTTTGAACATAGCCCTTGGGTTAATTCTGAATTGCTGGTTCTTCTCAATGAAGAACTCATCACCTCACTGAACCTACCATGAAGGCTACAGATACACTCGATAATCACTTTTAAAGGCACGCAAATATACTGAAGAAAGGAGCCACTTCAAGCACACGACATTTGTGTGTGTGTATGTCAAAAAATGCTGAGCTTCATCCTCTCCTTTCTGGTTTCCTACTTTACACTAAAGGAAGTTGAGACTTTGGTATTACATCAACATAAAATTTAGATAAAGCAGTATAAAGTTCATGTCAGGGAGATTATGAATGTACTTGTGTAAACTTTAAAATCAACATGTTACCTACAATTCTCCATCCAGGCTGGAGGAAGTAAAGTGGCAAACACACGTAAGCAGCTCATGAAAGAAAACACTGCGCAGGAAATCTCTGTATCTTGTGGAAGGAAAAACCAAACCAAATAACCCTGACTGCAGATGAACAAAAGATGATTGCTGAAAGGAAGCCCTAATGTGTGAGAATAAGGTCATTTGCCAGCTGAGAGGTGGTCTCTGCCACAAACTCCCTACAAGCCAAAGTATCTCCCTAACAAGCAGTAACTCAGCTCTGCAATCCTCTAATTGCTTTAAGTCAATCTCCATGGCAGATACTGCCAAAAGGGTGATACCACCTGCTCTCCAAACAGGCTCAACCCCAGACAACTTTACTTCCCCTTCCCTTCTATTAGTATAATGCTTTCCAGTGAGCTAAGGACTAGAGTTAAGGACTACGTTAAGGGCTAGAGAGTTACCTGGAAGTCCATCTACCTGTGTACCTAAATGCTCATTTGAGCCATTCTCCTCATCACATGAACATGCAGCTGCACGGACACCAGTGCTGGCCCAAAGGAGTCTCAGGCACAGAGAGGTGGGGGGCAAGAGCTCAGGTAAGACCAGGTGCTTGGGAAAAAGCCCTATGGATCAGCTTACAAAGTCCAGAATCTCAGCTTCAAGGACAGATTTCTAAACCTACAGGAACCCTCTCAGTGTACAGGAACCCTCTGAGTGTGCAAGAACCTATTTCAATTAAATGCACATACAAAAAAAACTAAGTATGAGAATGGACCATTAAAACTGACATTTTGCAGAAAGGTGAAGGCATTTCTCAAAGTTAGGAAGCGCATCCATGACACAGTAACAGCTAAATTCAACTGTCTTGCATGCTAGGATGCTGGCTTAACCCCAAAAACTCTTTCCACATAGAAATAGATTTTTTTATAAACTGCAATCCTAAGTCAATTAAAATCTTTTTCAGTCATCTAAATTATTTTAATTAGCTTGCCAGAACAGCCACTTGGAATAAAAGAAGACTTGATTAACTTTCATATTTAAAGATACTATTTTTTTCATGCAGCAGGAAAAAGACACTGGAACTGCCATTTACTGGCACAGGACTTCAGTAAAACTCACTTATGAAACTTCAGTACCATGGAGGTCTATTTCAGATATGGGCGGGAAAAAAAAGATTGTGAGCATTTTAGGGTGGGAAAAGTTAACTCACTTTCCTATTAGATGAGAAGGTAATAGAATTCCTGCATCGGCACACACAATGAGCCTTCTCTCACATTAAGGAGTGATAAGGTGAAGCTGTCAGGCCTTCATTTCCATCAGAATTAGGATTTCTTTTTTCTGCAGTTCACCATGTAGTAGCGTAAGGAAAACAAACTCCCCCAGGTTCCTTGCGGGCTGTACAATCAGATCACAGAAGAGCGAAGGACTCACCCAGTCTCTGAAAAGCTTTGCTGCCAGATTTTATTTTGACCCACATACTAGTAAAATAACTAGTGTCATATCAGTGCATCCTCCTCATCTGACTGAAGAACCAATACTGACAAGTGTGGAGGCCTCCTCCCCTCATTCTGCTTGCTAGAGGGAGGGTCAATGCAACATTGAGCTAATACAGAAAAGAAGAAGGGGAATTTAGACGGTGGGCAGTCACAACAAAAATTTCCTTCTCGCTTCTGCAACCTATTTTTCCAGTTTGCCCATTCCCTCCAGGGTGCAGCTGCTGCTTCCACCCTTCTGTCACCCCTTTTCCATGTGCATTTATTTTTTTAACAAGCCCTTTACCTCTTCCACTGTGACTAATAGGGTTAGAGCACTGTAGGGCCTTCCCAAGCTTTTTCTTTCACAGTGAAATCCATCCTTAAAATGCATTTACAGTCTAAACTTCCTTTGTACTTGAAGAGTCACTCATCTCCATGATCACCTATCTTCCTATCCTGTAACATTTTCAGGCTCATATTAAACCAAGAAAAGCAAAAGAAAATACCATACTGTTCTAGAAAACCTTTCTTTTTTTAATTCTTCAGTTCTACCCTCTGTTCTATTCTATAGTCACTCAAAATCTTGATGTGCACAGCTAAGCCTAGGGATTTCCTGAGTTAACCTACATTTTGCTTTTAAGTTCACTCCACTATACTGTTTGGTTATTGGCATGAAAGGTATTTATACTCATTTTCAATTCTGCATCTCATTTTCAGATTTATCTCCCTATGATTCCAGCTGCAGCAACCGTATTCACACTCCTACTTTCTGTCTTGATTTCTTCCTGATTATTTCACATTGCGTGCCTCAGAGCGAAGGGCAGCATTTTTAGCTCACAGAGCCCTCATCATATTGCAGCTGGCCAAAAAGTGAAAATAAAGGGTTTGAGCATCAGAGTGAATGAACAGATGCAGCTATACAAAAGGACACAAGACTAGTCAACACTAGAACAATACATACATGTTTTTTCTAGGGGAAAAAACTTCTAGAAGCTCATCCTTCTTTCTTAACTTCACCACCCTTCAACCACCTGCATCGATGATTATTATTATATCAGAAGATAACAAACTTAAATACTGGTGCATGGAGTGAGCCTTTATTAGGGCTAAGGAATGAGGAGATGAACTGGTCCCAGATTTTATTTCCAGGAGGTTTTTTAATTTGTGCACTGCATAGCAGGGTCTTCACAGAGACCTTGCAGAGGCAAGATCCTGACCCTCATGATGCAAGACAGGAGGAACAGTCAGAGGCAATGCTTGAGCCAAGATGGAGAGGTTAGAAATTTGTGACTTCCTGTAGCAGCAGAAACGCCCCTTCTCCATCCTCAGATTTAAGTTTATAGAATTGGTGAAGTGTTAAGGGAAGCTTTGAAGACAAATGAGCTTGAACAAAGCATTAGCAGGGAGCAAGAAGAAGCAATGGGTGACTCTAGTTGGAGGTTCCTTTTTTTTTTTTTTTTTTTGGGGTGGGGGGTGGAATCCATTACATTGCAGAGATTTTCCATTCCTTGAACCACTACCCACTGTTGCACATCTACACGGACACTAAAGACACTGTCTAGTGCACATCAGAACTACAGAGCTCTGGGGGCAAAGTGAATGAGATGGGACCCCAAGCTTTGCTAACCCTACAGGGTCAGTGAAAGGTGGTGCTTTTCTGGATTTGCTACTCACAAACTAAGAAGAACTGACTGCAGATGTAATCATCAATGGCAGCCTTCACTGCAATAACTGTGAAATAACTCAGGTCAGGATCCTGAAGGTGGTGAGAATAGAACAGCAGAGTACAGACCTGGAGACCAGGCAGCTTTGTGTTGGAAACAGAAACAAGTAACTAAGGAAGAACTGCCTGGACACATAGGGATGGTGTTAGGAAAGCCCAAGCTCACCTGGTTTTGAAGCTGGCAAGGGATGTTATGGACAATAAGAATAGCTTCTACCACCACCTGAGTAATAAAGAATAAACAATGAAAATGTGCATCAGCTACTGAATAGGTCAGGTGATTTACTTACAATGGATGCAGACAAGGCTCTGGACTTCACCAGCAAGGTCTTGTAGTCCTTTGAACCCACAGAGTTCAAGGAAGAGAGAAAGTACCAGTACTGGAAGAGGATTAAACCAGGGATCTCTTAAGAAATCTCAGCTTATAGAAGTGTCAGGGGGGCCAGATGGGATCTTTAAAAAGATGCCGAGAGACAGATGACACTGCAAGGCCATTCTCTCATATTTCTAAAGTTACGGAGATCAGGGGAAGTTTCAAACAACTGAATAAAGGCAAATACTGTACTCATCCTCAAAAAAGCCAAGGATAACCTAGGAACTACATACTGGTCAGTCTCACTTCTTCCCTGGAAAAATCATGGAGCAAATCCTCTTGGAGGCTATTTCTGGATACAAGAAGAAGAAAGTGACTAGGAAAAGCCAGAATGGATTCACCAAGGATAAATCATGCCCCATCAATTTGAGGTATTTAAAAGATATGTAGATGTAAGCACTCAGGGTCATGGTTTAGTGGTTCACCACCTTCTGTGACAAAATGACTCAATTTGTGGAGGAGGGTAGAACAGTGGATGTCATTTACTCTGACTTTAGCCAGGCTCTTGACACCATTTCCCACAGCATCCTTGTATTCAAGGACTACTGGATGCATTTCAAAAAATGGATGGATCATCAGGCTCAAAGGCTTTTGGATAATGGTTTGTACTCTGTCTAGTCACTGGTTACAAGTGGAGTTCCTCAGGGAATCCATCCTGGGACCTGTGTTGTTCAGTATCTTTATTAATGATCTGGAGGAAGACACTGAAAGCTTCTGGGTTAAGCTTGAATGATATCAAAATGAGTTGATGTGCTTGACTGCAAGGCTGCCATTCAGAGGGACCTAAAGAAGCTGGAGAAATGGAACAAGAACAACCCCAAGAAATTCAACAAGGACAAATGCAAAGTCCTGCACTTGGAATGGTCTAACTCCCTGCGATGGTACAAGCTGAGGAGGCCCTGGAGGGCGGAAGGCTGAATAGGATAGCCATGCAGCAGCAAAGGTTAACAGCACCCTGAGCTGTATCAAGAGGGGAATACCCAGATTGATCAAGGAAAGCAATTATTCTCCTTTGCCTGGCACATGTTTAATTCTATCTAGGATATTGCACTCAGTTCTTGGACCCTCTGTACAGCACTGATCTTGACGAACTGGATTTCAGCAGCTGGTCACCAAGATGATTGGAGCCTAGAGCATTCACCCTATGAGAAAAGGCTGAAAGAACTGGGCTGGTGCAGCCTACAGAAGAGACAATTTCAGAGGGACCAGAGAAACAGACCCAGGAATAAGCCGCATGCAGGACTAGACGTAATGATGCAAACTGGAACAGGGGCGGTTTCTTCTAGCGGACAGGAGATTAAAATACATTGCTATGAGGACAATTAAGATAATAGGCTGTCCAAAGAGGTTGTGCAGTCTCCATCCGTGGAATTTTCAAGATCCAGCAGGACAAAGCCCAGAGCAAACTTGCCTGATCTCAGAGCTGACCTTACTTTGAGTAGGGGCTGGAATGAAGGCCTCCTCTGAAGTTCCTTCCAACCTGAAAGACCTGGTGATTCCTAGGAAGCAAATCCTCTGTTCAAGAAGCCCCAGACTCTCAGAAGTTTCCAGTAAGAACACCTGGTGAAGTCAGAAGACTAAAAGCAACTCTTCTTACTGGCAGTGTGAGAGTTTACAAGTCTATGGTTTACTCCTCACACCAAACAGGGATGAACTGAAAAGTCATTGTAATCAGGGAGGACTGTTCACTTCAGAAACGTTAACTCTAGAAATCTGTCAAACATGTGATGAAATACTAGCAGTCTGGTAATACACAGGAGATGACTTTGCTACTAGAAAATTAATTACAGAATCAATTTTGATACCAAATGATATTTAGAAGTCTGTAATTCTTTCCTTAAATAAAAGACCATGAATCATTTTGGAATGAGTTACCACACAAATTCAAATGTCACTCCTGAAAATTAATGGCTGTGATTAAACTGATGTGGCTCTGTTGACTTCAAAATCTCACTTCAGTAGAGGTTTTAACAGCTAAGATTCGTCCTAGGATTCCAAACTAAGCTCAATAAATTAAGGGGCATATACCAAGCCACATATTTATCACTCACTGAAAAACGCAAAAAATCAAAGAACAGTTTCATATCTTTACTTGCATTAAATAGCAGATGAAAATCCAACCAAGACATCTTATCATTTAGTAACTATCACAGCTACTTAGCCTTTGCACATCATAAAATAAACATTTTGATATTAACTACAGCAACAGGTATATGCCTGGCACTTTTTTTTTATTTTCTTCCTGAAAAACTGCAGAATCCTTTTCTTCCCATGCAACTTATTTTAAATGGCAAAACTAATTTCCAGATTTGCCACTGTGGTTAGGTAACGTACTACAACTCCCTCCTGCTGATGTTCTCTAATTTGAGCACTTCTCCTACTCATCTGCTTGGCTGTGATCCACAAGATCCTGGGATCTCTGGAAGAGATCTGAGATTCCAATAGCTCCTGTTCAGCCACTGAACAACAGAAGAAAGTTTTTCTTAATGTTTACTAGCCACTGAAGCAAGTTTGTGGCAAATTCCAGCATTCCCCCTATGTACTGGTTAAGGAGCTTCAATTTCACAACTGTGATTCACCAAAAACATTTGTTAGTACTCAGTCAGCTTTCTGAAAAGAAATGGAGAATGAGATTTGGCAAATTCACATTTATTAACTAGGGAAATTGTGAGGAAGATGCGCTTACGTACATGCAAGTTGTACTAGAGAGTCCATTAACGCCTACACCTCAACAATGCGTGTATATAGATACACTCAAACTAAGACATATGTGGAACAGAGGAAAACAAATTGAACATGAATCCACAAAACGTTTTCAAAGTAGTTTCATCTAAGACACCATCCGCTTCATGCTAGCTAGGGATCATGTCTCTGGGAATCCAGTACTCTCTATGTCCAGAAGAAACACATCCAACTAGGACAAAATGCTTTGTGCACACTACTGCATGAAACAGAATTAGCTAGCTCTCATAGGGAGCAATTCCACTGAATTTGTAGCAGTCACATACTTTTTGATAAAGTTGGTAAGCAAGAACCTTAATAACAAATTTTCAACAGCAGGCACAAATACAGCACTAAAACTTCATGTCAACTCTGGCCTAAGCAGCAATGCGAGGCTAAGGAGATTATGCACCTACAATAAGTTCCTACAGGATGTGGAGCAATTTGGTTCCAATCCAATGAGGTACTCAAATTCATGCTTAACTTTAAATGCATGGGTATGAAGATGATGGAACTACTTATATGCTTAATGTTAAATACGCCTTTAAGTGCTTTATTGGGTTAGGGCCAGAAAGCTCAGCACCTTATAGGCATGAGTTTGGAGTAGAACATACAGCAGTAGTGTAGCAGGGAATTTAGGACCACAGATACCTCAGGCTAAGTCCTTCTTGCACTGTACTATTGAGAAGCACAGCACCAACACCCAGTGCCAACACAGTGCAAATACAAGCAGCTGCGTGAGTGCAGACAGGTGAGAGGATTTCTTGCCTAAAGGTAATCAGAATAATTACAGATGTCTGAAGAATGACAACATCAGAAGGAAAACAAAGTGTCACTACTCTCTAACGTATATTCTGACTACACACTGTATTCCTGCAGTGAAAAACATGTATTTTCAATTCCTACACAAACTGATAGACTGTATCTGTGATCTGTGTACTTCATCACATCACCAGCAAAGAAGGATAAGACCCATAGCAACCTACAACACATGGCATCTGCAATGCAAAAGTCAGGCTGACATTCAGCATGGTCCACCCACCACAAACACTGTACAGGTCTTACACCCCAGGCAATCACAGCACTGCAACACATTCATTTGCTCAGTCCCAACACTGCTGTTAAAAGACTGGACTTTAAAACTTCAGTACTGTTCCTTGCTGCTATTCCTACACATTGTACTACAATATACTCATGACAGCTCCGTGCTACAAGGCACTCCTTTCTGGTCAGAGCCACTGCTGGCTACCACACACAATTTGTCCACAAGCTGTGCACTGACAGAGACATGCTGCACACCATTCTCCTGACGGTTCTGAAGCCTACACGCTTCCGAGTCCAAAAAGAAAATGTTCCACATTTGCACGGACTCCCATGATTTGGTGAGAGACAGTAGAAGAATCTGGTCTAAACAACCCAGAAGCAGCAGCATATGGGCCTGTCATCTCCAAACTTACTCTGCAATAGCCTAGCCTAACCTTCTGTAGTATGAAAAACATTAAAGCTGAACTACATGCATTTATTTCTATGTTTACACACCATAAGCACATATAATTAGCTTAAAAGGGAACCTAATTAGTCACGTAATGTTATAGGCCATATTACTACACAACACCCAGATGTCCTGCTATCTTACAAAATCTATCTTCCTTGTCAGTGGTAAACTGTATTTATTGTGCCAAAATATCATGATTAATAACATCACCATAGTTAGGGACATAATGTTAAGCAAACAATCCTTTTAATCATCTTTACAGTTTAATCACCTTTACATCAGCACTGTACCCAAATATAATTTACATTTCCAGGAGGGATGAGCCTTTTGGGACATGAAAGTAACTTTGGAGTTACAGGAGTCTGATTTGAATCAAACTAATCCATAAGCAAGTGGATTGTTGATTTTTCATATTCAGGCATTGAGAGGCAATGGGGATGAGGGACTGAGAGGAACACTGGTCAGACAAAGAAATATCCACCTTACCTTTACCTGCATTTACTGTATGAAATCCATGAGACTCTTCTGTTTTTTATTTTTTGGTTTACAAGCTCAGAAAGCACCTCCTGAAGAAACTCCATGAGTAATAAGGAACAAATAATGAAAACTAAAAATCCAGCTAGCAGATAGGTATTTTGGGGTAAGCATGAGACTTCAAATTCATTCAGCAACTCTGCCTTGTGAGAGCATGTAAACCATACAGTAAGCTATAAACTGGCATTGGAAATCAAAGGTTTGGCTCCAGCTCTGTTGTAAGAGTTTCATTATTTACTTCAGCTTAGTTGTTTCACCCACATATGGGTTCTCATTTATAACTATGTCCTCTAACACTGGCAATAGTCTCACAGCTCAGTAGGAAGCACAATGAATCACACGTGCCCTCCTGTAGTTTGCATTTGGAAGAACCTCAGCACTGTGCTCTGCTATGGGCTAGGTTTGGGAAGCCAAGGCGTGACAGTACACCTACCACACGTCTTCCACGGAGTTTTCAATAAACTCCCATCGTAACACAGCAAGGGTTCAGGGGTTAAGCTGTGAAGTGCCTTAATGGTGGTGGAATTGCAAAAGGCCAGGGCTTGCTTTATGATGGCTTGCTCAACCCCCTACCATTCTCCCTGACACTTTCCAGTGTTGCTCCTTCAGCCACAGCTCTGAAAAGACTTCTGAGTGTGACTTAAAAGCACAGACAGGCCTTGCAAGAGCACTTTCTTCGCCTGAATCATATTTTTAGCTTCCTGAATTTATTTTTTAGTTCATTTCTTTACTATTTACCAAGGCCACAGCAAAGCTGGTAGCCTTGCCCACCCTGCCCTCCATGTGCCCAGCACACCCTCAAAAGGAGGAAGGAGTTGAAGACAGTGTGTTACAGAAGTAGGTGACATGGGGATCTCCATGTGATACCACTGCCTGGGAAAATGTAACCACAACAACAACAAAGACCTATTGCCTTTTGCTGCCTGCTGCACATATGGGTTTGGGGAAGGGGGTAGCTGCGAGCCCTCTTCAGCAAGGCCAATCCTGGGAGGTTTGGGAAACACCTACAACCAACCAACCGTAACTAACTAATGAGCAATGGGGATAACAATACACACAGCTCAGCGCACAGGAGTCAATTTGATGGGCTTTTTTTCATTTCTGATGTAGCTGCAATGACATGAGATGTGAATGCACAGAATAAGGTAGGAAATGTTTTATCTAGCCTATATGAAAAATACAGTGAAGTACAACTAATCATTGCCAGAAAAGGGCACACAGAATGGTGAGCCTGAGACTCAGGCCCAGCCCAGGATGTCCTCAGGTGTTCCCTCAGACATGTCTTTCCCAAGATGTAGGTGGGAATGACATGCCAGGATCTGGTAAGGGGTCAGATTTTCAGAAACAGTGCTGGAGAAATCACTAGGGCTGATGGAACCAGGGCTGATGTGACAAACCTGTTGCAGCTCTGAAGTTCCCCAATGAACTTCATGTGCCTTCAGGTCAGAGACACCCAACGACTCATGCACAGTCACACCAGCCACAATAACAGCATTAACCACGGTGTGCAGGTCAAACGCTTAGCAAAACGATGCCCAGACTTACACAGCTATTCCCGTTCATGACAAAGAGCGTGGATGCGCAGGCTTGCTCCTTCATCTCCTCCATCCCAAAGATGCAGACAGCAGTGGCATTCCAGGCCTTGGCGTCCTGTTTGTAGAGGAAAACACCAACCCACCAGCCCCGCTCGCCCTGGCGGACGAGGCTGGAGGAAACAATGAGAGTCCTGCACCCGCAGTCCAAATACACATGCCCTTGCAAAGTAAGGCCACCCTCAGAGGGGCGCAGCTGGCGCAGGACAGCCATGCTCGGTGGCTCCGTGCTGTTGCCTGCCCTGGCCTTCAAGGTATAGTAGGGAAAGAAGAGGTGGTCCCCCCACTGGAGAGCGTCAACAAAGTGCAAAGGCTCGTCCTTGCGCTTGATGATGCCCAGCTCCTCCTTGGACTCCAGGTTGTTCATGCTGCGCACCGTAATGACGGTTGCCTTGTCCGACTGGGAGGGCTCGCAGCCCAGATAGTTCCCATAGCTGCCAGTCGAGTAGGTGGCCGCCACTGCCAGGTACCAGGCGCCAGCCAGCTGGAAGACGACTCCAGCGGTGGAGCCGTCGGGCAGGCAGCTGACCACCTCGCTGCGGTTGAAGCGCTGCCGGTAGGCCGGCTGCTCCCACACCTCACAGGTGCCATCCTTCTGGGTCCAGCCAGCCAGCAGGACACCCTTCCCGCCGGCCTCCACGTAGGGCAGCAGCAGGTTGCTGCGCATGCCGGGGGGCTCCCCGCAGACCTGCCCCGCCGCCGCCGGCACCACGCGGTGGGGGAGCCGCAGCTCGGGCCGCAGCTCGTAGAGGCAGCTGCCGCCCGCCACCAGCACGCCGCCGCTGCTCACCTCGATGTTGTCGATGGGGGCCCCCGGCAGCTCGAAGCTCTGGGGGCCG
>JANHGB010018839.1:0-39178 GCA_026283785.1 Coracopsis vasa | reverse complement strand
AAGGAAGAAGACTTAAGGACATGAAATATTGTTTTGCTTGAACTGGCAATCCCAGGCACAGCTACAGGTTGGGCAGAGAAGAGATTCATAGCAGCCCTGCAGAGAAGGACTTGGGGGTGCTGGGTGATGAGAAAATGAACATGAGCCAGCTTCAGTGTGCGCTCGCAGCCCAGAAAGCCAACCGTATCCTGGGATACATCAAAAGGAGCGTGACCAGGAGGTCGAAGGAGGTGATCCTGCCCCTCTACTCTGCACTTGTGAGACCTCACTTGGAGTATTGTGTGCAGTTCTGGTGTCCTCAACATAAGAAGGACATGGAACTGTTGGAACGAGTCCAGAGGAGGGCCACGAGGATGATCAGGGGACTGGAGCATCTCCCATATGAAGACAGGGAGAAAGAAGACTTCATGCTTCCCGTATGAAGACTGAGAAAGTTGGGGCTATTCAGCCTGGAGAAGAGAAGGCTGCGTTGAGACCTCATAGCAGCCTTCCAGTATCTGAAGGAGGCCTACAAGGATGCTGTAGAGGGACTCTTCACTAAGGACTCTATTGATAGGACAACGGGTAATGGCTTCAAACTTAACAGGAGAAGTTTAGGTTAGATGTAAAGAAGAAGTTTTGTCATGGTTTAAGCCCAGCTGGTAACTCAGAACCACGAAGCCGTTGACTCACTCCCCGCCTTCTTCCCCCCGCCCTGCTCCCAGAAGGGTGGGAAGGAGAATAGGAAGAATGTAAATCCCACAGGTTGAGATAAGAACAGTCCATTGTACCGTTCAATTTTCGCAGAGGCTGGTGCATGGTAGGGGATGTGATATACGCACTCAATGCCATCCTCTTTGGCCCAAGTCTCTATAAGCTTGTTCCGGAAATGAGTCCCATTGTCTGACTCAATTCTCTTTGGGGTGCCATGTCACCACAAGACTTGTTTCTCAAGGCCCAGGATAGTGTTCCAGGCAGTGGTGTGGGGCACAGCGTATGTTTCCAGTCATCCAGTGGTTGCTTCCACCATGGTAAGCACATGGGAAGTGAGGGTGGTGAGGCACTGGAACAGGTTGCCCAAGGAAGTTGTGAATGCTCCATCCCTGGCAGTGTTCGAGGCCAGGTTGGACAGAGCCTCGGGTGGCATGGTTTAGTGTGAGGTGTCCCTGCCCATGGCAGGGGGGTTGGAACTAGATGATCTTAAGGTCCTTTCCAACCCTAACTATTCTATGATTCTATAAAACACTGTCCTACCATCCAGACTGTTGCGGCCACAGGATGCGTGGGCAATGGTAAGGTGCAATTAAATTGATGCCAAATAACTAAGAGGCAATCAAACACTTAATGGAGGAGGAAAAGATTCTGCCACTGCAGCATAATAATGCTCCAGTCTAGTGACTGAAGACTACTGATTTTTGCTATTCTCTCCTCTTTTTTGTTTTCTTTTATGAAGTACCTATACATGTCTTAGGCTCTCATGAACTCACACACTTTCTAAATTCCCACACGCCATCAAGCCCAGGAAAGGATAGAATATTTGAAAGAAAACAAAATGCAACAGCTTTTCAAAATCCACAGTCATTTGCCAACAGGATTGTGCCATTCCATAGCTTTAAAATAATAATGCATTACCCAGGCAGTGACCAGGGGGTGCCTGGCACATCCTGTGCAGATGCAAGCTCCTCTCCACCATGCACACACATGCAAGTTCTTTGTACTAATTAGCACACATGCCTCCATCCTTCTTGAGCTGCTTAGAAAAGTCACAGAAAACTAAACTTTATAACTTCTGTACCAAAACAAAGCCTCTCTGTACTGCATGCTCAGTTACTGCACTTTCTAGTCTGCCATGTCTATGAATTCAACTCACACCTTGGTAAAGGGAGACAGGAAACACCAGCTTCAGAGCTCAGAGGTGAGTTGCATCCTTACAAATGAAAGAGCAGTGGTTTGTGTCTCAGCAAGGCTTTACATTCAAGCTCGCTGTTAACCAACTCTAAAACGCACAGAAAAGGACAAGAGACTTTCCTCTGAGCACAGCTCATGCAAAGCTGCCTGCTTCTGAAGCACCCACCCTTCCAAGGCTGAGAAGCCTGCTGGGTTTCTGCCCACACTCACATTACAAGGGAAGAAGGGATGAGTGAGGAGCCACCCTCTGCAGGACAGGAACCTGTACCTTTAGGGACTCATGAGCTGGCTCTTTTCCTCTGCTACCAGGTTTGTACCAATGACTCCTGTGGACCTGGTGTACCTAACAAAAAGAAAATTAAGAATTAATCCTTTCTCTTTTAGACCAAAATTCTCCACTGAGCAGTCTCTCGTGAGCGCTTATCCCCATGTGAATGCACTTGGCATTTTGCTGGTGCTGCCAGGATGCAGCGGACAGGGCACAGCACCTGCATACTAAAGCACACATCTGGTTCACTGGGGCAAGTTGCTTCTCTTCCATGCATGCTGGAGAAAGGGGACTCCGAGGAGCATGAATTTTCCAGGCTGCTGGAAGTGCAGCATTTCACTCTCCCAGGCAATGGAACACCAGCCCTGGCCGGGAGACAGCAGCCAATGCCCTCAGATGAGCCACAAGCTGCTGCTGTTCCACTGGCAACCCACTCCAGAGGCACTCCTTGTCCTGCCACAACAAGAACCCACACTTCACAGCCAGCATCAGACCTGGCAATTGAAACTTTCTGGAAACATGCAGTTACCAAAAAGTGAGAGTGCACTTATGATCCCACTCTCCGCTGCAGAAGGACTGAAATCACACATAATTGCCTATAACACAGTGGTCCTTTTAGCAGAAGCTGGATGTTTTGTGAACCACCTTGTATGCTGCACACCAGGAAGAGCACGCACAAGGAGGAGCAGCAAGGCAGAGCTCACGCACCATTGCTGCACAGCTCCCTACCAGCACAGGAGTCTGGAAAACACGCAGGACATTCTTCACACATAACTTACTCCCCTTTCCACAACACATCAGCCAGGAGCAGCGACAGGAAGCTGAGGAAGCGGTGGACAGCAGGAACTTGCCCCTTCTCAGTCTCTTCAGAGACTCGAGAGCCCTGTGCTCAGTGGCAGCATCCCTCAGCCCCGCTGGGTGAAGGGCTGGGAGCACATGCCAGCAGAAGAGTTTGGGTTCATGCTTGAGAACTCCAGTGTCACAGGTTACCTGAAACAGCCCTCAGCCCTTTTCCCCTCACATAAATAAACACTAAACCCAAATATTTTCACATTTCATGGGAACACAATGGCAGAGTGTGTTTAATTTATTAAAATCACCACGTCTTTCCCAAAGTATACCAGTATGTAAAATATGCATACAAAATACAACATTGAAACAAATTATTTACATCCAGGGCAGCTGCAATATCAAGCAATAACTTTAGCAGTAGTTCTGAAAATAACTTGCTGCAGTGTACACTAGATTAGATATTTCACAATATGAAGGTTGAATTTTTACCACTGTACTGCTATATGAAGTTTTAAAATATTACAGTACTTCCAGATAAAATATTAATGCTCCTTTAAAAAACAGACAACTCAGAAACTGATCTGTAGACTGACAAAACACTTACACATTTCTCTTTGGGGACTGAAAACCACAGCAGATTTAGACGCAAATATAATAGCTACATTCAAAATACATTCCATCTATTTATGCCAAAAATACATTCAGTTTAAGTTATTACTTATTGCACATTTCTTATATTCTGTAGAAATATATTGTACCTCTTAATGCGTATTTCCCATACAATCATTAATTGTACTGCCTGTTAAAACAGAATACAGATGTCTTTCCCTAAAAGCTTCACACAGATTGGGGTACCCTGCCACATAGGTATGATTCCTGCCACACCACTTGGAATCACAGGCGCGCAGCTGGCACTGCCAGGTTCAATTCATGGGAGAAGACAAGCCCCCGGTGCTGCTGCTGGTAGCACCCATGCGCAGTGGCACGAGGTTCTGCATGCAGGCCAAGGAACAGCTCTGCAAAACTGAAACTAAACCACAGTAGGAACTTTTGAGTCATAACCCTTGTGAACATGCATCACTTTTTGTGCACCTATATCTGCACACCACAAACAATGTGGTAGAGTCTTCCCACCCATCCTCCCAGTGAAATCTGTGGTACAGGTGGGAGCCATGCAAGAGCACTACCTGCCACAGACAGGAGTCCTGGTGCTAAGCATGTCCACAGAGTGGTGAGGCAGAGTAACATGCCGTTCGTAGCATCAATGAATGAAACACAAAAACTTCCGTCCTATGAGCAAGGATGTGCTAGGGACATTCTTGAGCCCATCAACAGCCACATGAGATCCAGACAGAGACTGCGAGAAGATCTTGATCCGTTCAATGTTAAGAACCCTTTGTAGGGACTAAACATATTTCTAAACAAATTTATTTATAATTCCTGGACCTATTGCAAAAAAAAGAAGTGACATAACAATGACTAAAATACTAAAGGATTCATTATAGGGTTACATGAGGGAATGATCGCTGTTAAGTGCAAATGACTATAAAAGTAGCAAAGTGCAAAATAGATTAGAGTTTGGATTTCTCAAGGGGTATTTGAGGGGAACACTTAAGGAAACAAAAAATCAGGTGCTTGAGAAAATGGCAATTAACTTTCCCTTTCAGTTCACATTCCATGCATTAAGGTTTATGTTGTTATTAGAAGCGAATTTAAAAAACTAGTAACTCCTCCAAGCTAGAAGCATCGATTAGGAGAGGCTGAATGTGGTGACAGGTCTTGAGCATCCTTGAGCTTGAAAACTTCTATGAGCTTAAGAATTTGTGCTTTAAATGGAGATTAGCAGGAACATCAGTAAACTCTCGAGAAACCTAAGGCTCCCTAAAGCCACAAAGTGTCTCAGCATAACCTCGGCTCTTAAATTTGAATACAACAAATCTACATTGAGAGAAAAGGCCACTAAAACAAGTGTTCTTTGGTTTTGTTTAAAGGAGTGTATAGCTTTCAAACATCTTAAAGCCCAGTACAACATCAACCCTTTGGCTCAGCTATGTTTAACTCTAGCTTGCTAAAACATACATTTACCTCTCAGGAAAAAAATGAGAAAAAGAGAACCAGTGCAAAAATATTGAGCTAAGTGAAAAGCTAGGGCAAACAGACCATAACATCTATGCACAAGAAAAGACTGAAAGTATTCCCAGGGCTGGAGCTGCGAGAGGTGCAGCACAGTCAGACAAACATGGCCTAAAAATCCATCACCCCGTAAGACTGACCAAATGGATAGGAAAAAGCAAGCGGCATTTACAACTAAAAAGAAATTACTGATGGTGGTTACAGTGGTGTCTGAAGCAAGATGTAGCTAAAAAAAGCAAGGGAAACAGGCTGCACCCCAGGGAGGGTACAGCAGAGGAACGCAGGCTTCTGCCTATGTCCTCCCTGCACATCCTGTCCAATTTCATTACACAATGGTGCAAATAAAAACCGGGTGAGCTGCGGTGTAAGGGCATTGTAACAGCCACACGAGCCTCGCAAAGGCAGGGACCATATTTACTGCAGTAGCTACAACAGGCGCAAATGCCACCTCAATCCCCAAAGCAGGGGAGGACTTCAAGAAACACCCGAGCAGCCACCAGCAGCACAGCAGTGGCAGCACCAGATCCGCAGCCTGGAGCAGGTATTACTGTCCCCCATCACCAGTTCACCACCCTGTTACCCAGCAAACCCTCCTGGAAACACCTCCTAGCTCTAGAGAGTGGGTCACCAAAGCACTTTATGCCGAAATGGTGGGGTTTTAATTTCACAGCATGACTTCAGTCTAGCACAGTTCCTGACCCAGAGGAACTTCTGCATAGACACCAAATTTCTTCACCATGCAATCCAGTTCCTGGGAAAGAATCCCCAGGAACAGTTATCACATACACTTTAGGGGCATAGATACTTTCAAAGGATACTAAGGGTAAAAAGTGCATAGGACAATTTAAAATGGAAGAAAAATCTCTAGAAAGCATTCTGATCACTCTCCCTGCAAAGTTCAAGGAATGCCTCCATTTATAGGCAAAAAAACCCTGACATGTTTTAAAAGTGGTATAAGAGAAGTTAACGGTGTCCCTTGGCCATCTTGCATTTTGTATAGCAACTGACTGAGTTTTCACTAATGAGTCTCAATGCATCAAGACTGCTGCAAACATCACAGGCTTTCCAACCAGATGGTTCCTTTACACCGCTCAGCAAACACCACTCCTTCCTCCACTCCTTCCTGAACAATCATGAACCTGCTCAACCACAAACTGTACTGCTAACGAGAGGTGTACCTGCTGTCAGCGTAAGGGCAGGTGTATTTGGCCTGCATCATTCTTTTAAAACTACAGCATTTTTTTTGTTTTAAAATCATTTCCTTCAGTTATTTCAGCATTATTTTAATCAACTACTTCTGTTTCATTATTGATCACTCCAGCATGGATAGGCAGTCCTGTGATTGTGCAAGTGCATCACACTGAGAGGAGCAGACATTCAGGAATACACTGGAGTCATTTCCAGAGTTCCACTGGCTAGCTGTTCATGGGTACTCCATACTAGCAGGTCACCCTAGTAGTTTGATTTGGCTTCACTCTTTGATACATTCTCCTTGTTGTTAATTGTTCTAAATGACTCAGTTTAATGCATATTTTAACACGCTTCTCTGATTGGTCACAAACATTCAGCTCTTTTTCTCTCAGACAAGCTAACTGGGTCCACAAGCACCGGGAGCTCTGGAATGACAGACCATTTTCTTTCAGGCACCTTCCCAAGCGCAACAGCAATTCTGAAAAGTGTGCCTTACCTGCACATTTTACACACTTTTGAAGTAGCAGCCTTAATACTATTGAAAACTACTTTTATTTCAGTGGATAAGACATTTCCTTTTCCCACTTGAAATAAATCTTGGATTGTTCCTTTTTAACATAAGGATTCTTTTTCAAGTTACATTCTATAAGAACAAATGCTGGATCTTATGTTTGCAAATCTTTTGATACTGAAGTCAGCATCATGCTTTGGATCACGCAGTTGCAACAATCACCCTTCCAACAGCTATGAAAGAACGTGTCTGCTGAGCTCCCTGGTGTAGTTTATGCAGTTGAAGCACATACGAATTAGATCTATAGGATGGCTTTGATTACGTGTCAGAAAGCACACTGGAGAAAAATCTACTAGCAATTTAGTAGAAATACTCTGCACCTTTCAGCTAACAGACCATGCAAAGACTTGCAGTATTTAACACAAGCAGGAGTGACTAAAAGTTACGCAAACAGGTAAATGGCATTAGAGCCTATTTACAGCGCAATTAACATCCATAATGTCCTAGTGTCAGGATGAAACATGGAGTACTGATACTGCTGAGCATCCCACTCAGTAAATGTTTAACCCATTTTTCCATGTAAGAGCTCCAGTTCAAGAGGTTGCGTGTCAAAGAGTGATCTTAAATACCATACTTGGCAAACACCTTGCTTCCACAGAGCTGCCTGTGCTACACTGAATTTTTGCAAAGATTTGCTACTCTGGAAAGATCTCTGGGCTTAATTCCCATGGACTATTCAGATTCAAAAACATTTAAAGAACCATATTATTATGAAATGTATAATTTTGACTGTTAAAAATATTAAAAAAATATACTGTATTCAAATGTGTGGACCACGGAGTGGGGCAGAATTCACAAAATGCCAGAACATCAGTGAATTCTGAAAAAACACCCCACTTTCAATAGCTTGCAGTATTATGGAAATACAATTAGACATGTTTATACCTTTCACCAGCCTGGTGCTGTTACAGAAATCCATGTGAAACCTCTGAATAGGCTGTGTTGGCTTTGTGCAAGGACATCAGCGCTTTAGATTTACATTTTAACAGATCCCTAGGCCACAACAGACAACAGCAACAGTAACCTAGTCCAGAGTGCAGGTACATTTGAAACATTAAGCCTTGGTCCCTGCTTGCATGCGCACCCCCATATCCTCCAACACAGCGAGGTGGGTGCGCGGTATGTCACTCCAATGAGAAACGAACCTTTCTGCCAGGTTTCAACTATCTCCCAAGGATTAATTTTGTTAAAGCTTCCCTCTAAAACATCAAAAGGCACTAAAAAAATGTTACCAGTGGCAGATTGGCAAAATGTTGTTTAAAAATATATACTCTCTCAGATTAGGTAGAATTCTTCCTATTCCATCCCTCCATATCAGTCAGAAAAGTATTGCCTCTATTATTTTTCCTATTATTCAAAATAAAAATTGTCTCTTCATTAATATGCTCAATAAACAAATGAACAGAGTGAAATAACTCCAAATGCTAACTATAATATAGTATATGAAACCAAGACAATAAAAATTAAACTTAATAAAAAACTGACTAGATGCTTTTCTTCACAACATACATACTTAGTAGAATTTTCATCTTTTTTATTTGCTTTGGTAATGATAAATAGAGTGTTTAAAAACGCTTTTTACTCACAGGCCCTTTTCAGATACCTGCATAAAAATATGTAAAAAGCTGGATAAAATTTGGTCGTTTACTTGGTTTGAGGATAAAACTTGCGGTTTCCCTTGCAAACAGGCTTTTAAGCAATACTAGTTATTCCCAATATGTTTGGGGTTTGATTAGGACAAAAAGCACAACAGCAGAACGTGTTTTTTCACTGCCGTGGTGTTTTAAGCTCCTTTCTGCAATTAGCCTAGTGTCTAATCTTAGAAAACCAAAGCAAGTCATTAACTTCCTGTATAAAACATGATCTACGAGTCAAAAGCTGCCCTTTTCAGTGGCCAAATACGAAGCTAGATGTCAGTGCTCTGGTTTGGGCACTTAAATACTGAACCATGTTATCTGAGGTAGACCAAACACAAACATAATGTCACATGTTAAAAGATGAACAGAAGAATTCATTCCCCTCTCGTCCTCCAGGGAGCTCCATCAGGCTTTGGAGTCCTCCTGCACACAGAGCTGTGAGATGGTCTTCTTGATACGCAGCGCGGTCAGCCGCGCGGCGCTGTTGGCGTACCAGCACTCACGCATTATCCTGCCCATCACTCGCAGCGCCTGCAAACCAGAAATTAAAAAAACAGGTCAAGAATAAAACCATCACCTCCTGCTTTTAACTTTAAAGAACAATACCGGGAGATAAAATATAGCTCTCCGAAACAGTAATACAACAGCAATATCATCGATTAAGACCTATATTTGAGAGTTCAGCGCTGGGTGCAAAGACAGTTTGCGTTGATCTGGGAGCCGAAAAAGAGCTAGACACCTGAAACACATTTGCCTTCAAAAGAGGCTGGACACCGAGTTCCCTTTGTCTCACTGAAAAATTCCACCTTAATTTAAATATGCTTTGTAATAAACAGGAAAACTGCTTTTACCTCACAGCTTTGCCACTGGTTTGGAATATTTGGTCTGAGCTTCTGCTCACAAACTACCCTTCTCATATCTTCTATTGAAGGATCAGAAGGCACAACATCATAGTAAGGCAGCTGGTATTCCTCAGTGATTCCTAGGAAAGATTTATTGTGCATGTAACACAAAATCCAAAGTAGCTGTTCCAGAATAAACTCTAATTGTTTTTACAGGCAATGGGAGAGAACAGAGGAACATTTGGGACTACACTGAACAAGTGCTCCATGACAGACTTCTATTACCACATACTGCCAAGATAATTGAGAGTGCTTTTGGTTTATTAAAGATAAAAGTGGTCTGGACTGCAAAATCAGTTGTGTTCAACTCTGGGGTCCCCAACATAAGAAGGATGTGGAGCTGCTGGAGCAGATCCAGAGGAGGCCATGAAGATGCTCCAAGGGCTGGAGCACCTCTGCTATGGATACAGGCTTAGAGAGCTGGGCTTGTGCAGCCTGGAGAAGAGAAGGCTCTGGGGAGACATTAGAGCAGCTTCCAGTGCCTAAAAGGGCCAACAAGAAAGCTGAAGAGAGACTTTTTACAAGGGCAGGTAGGGATAAGACAAGGCGGAATGACTTTAAACTGACAAAGGGTAGATTTAGATTAGATATAAGGAAGAAAATCTTCCCTGTGAGGGTGGTGAGGCACTGACACAGGTTGCCCAGAGAAGCTGTGGCTGCCCCATCCCTGGCAGTGTTCAAGGCTAGGTTGGACAGGGTTTGGAGCAACCTGGTCTAGTGGAAGGTGTCCCTGCCCATGGCAGGGGGTTTGTAACTGGGTGATCTTTAAGGTCCCTTCCAACCCAAATCATTCTATGAAAAGGCCAGAAACCTCACCTCCAACAGAGCACCTTCGGGCTATCTCCCAGTATACTAGCCCAAGAGAGTATATGTCTGCACGCTTGAAGGACTCGAAGACGTTCATGTTCATCGCGTCATCAAGTATCTCAGGAGCCATATACCTTTAAAGCACACAAAGGTTAATTTGCTAGAGCGTGTACATATGAACAACTGCAGCTGCCCTGCTGCATGCTGGAGCCAGGGAGCAGCTGATTCTACTGCAAAAAAGGGAAAAGACAAACTCCTTTTGATAGCAATTTTGAGTGTAAGAGAGAGAGTTGGCCTGGGTGGTGAGTGTAACGCTGACAAAGTCTGAGACAGTGCTTCATACTGTGCAGTTCCAGTGACTGTTATGAACTAAGCCATCTGAAACCCCAGGGACAGACAGGGATGGGCTACCATTAGAAACCAAGCATGTCCTCTGTTAAAGGCACTGGTCTCCAGCTCTGCTCTGCTGCTTGCCTTTCACCTTTCACTACCAACAGCTATGCTGGTGGAGGCAGGCAAATCAGAAGAGCAGCACTACATTTACCTACATCCACACACGTTGTCATGACTCCTCATGGTGCTGGGCATGATGCCCTTCCTGGGCCCAGCAGCACATGGGGTGACCAACACTAGATGTCCGTGCCACAGAGCAGCATTCCATGTGGGGTGCTGTGCTGTCCCAGCCCTGGGCTGTCAACTGCCTTCTGCACCCAGCCAGCAAGGACAGAGGGCTTCGGTCTGTTGCCAACACTTGACATGCCAAAAGCAGAGGGGGAAGTCACCAATGGAGGAAAGGGCCAAGGGGTATAGAGGAGCCATCCCAGCAGTCGCCAGCCCACCTTTACCCACCTCCTGGTCCCGACCCGGGGGTTCTGGGGAATGTCAATGGTGTTCAGCACCGAGTCGTGCTTCACTGCCAGGCCCAGGTCTGCGATGGCGCAGCTTTCATTCCTCTTCACTAGGATGTTTTTAGATTTCAGATCTCGGTGAGCGATTGCTGGCTTGCCTGTTCACAGAAAGAGAAAGCACTCTCAATTTTGGTAATAGTATGAATTTTAACACAACGAGCACGGAAGAAAACCCATTTTTGTTCAACTTTGTTGCTATACCCTGTAAAAAAACACTGAAGCCTATTTTGTACCAAGTCCAGCTCTGCTAAATGCCATCAATTAAACAAACAAACAAACAAAAGCCCTCGAGGACACTTTTGCTCCAGTATCTGTATTTCAAGAATAAAACACAGAAAGTGGTAAGTTTACCCTCTAAATTAATTCAGAAAATCCTTCACTGGCACTCCTTTTTAGCACAGCTGCTCCCACAGGCACCCGCTTTGAAGATGTAAAAGGAGAAGCAGACAGAGAAAGTGGGAAGATGATATTCCTATTCTCTGTTGATACTGTACCATACTCACTTACGCTAATACTGTGTCTTGCAGTTTAACTGTTTGTAACATGCCTTCCTATACCATATCACCCATAACCATTTTAGCAAATACTACTGAAGCTCCTTGAAACACTTGAAGTACAAGCGGAGGGGAAGCACTTGCCTTGTGTGCCAACGATCTCCATGTGGAGGTGCGCCAGGCCACTGGCCACTGACAGCGACAGCTTCACCATGCCCTCCACTGTCACTGTGCCTCTGTTCAGGTAGTCAAACAGGGACCCTTGCTCGTGGTACTCGGAGACAAGCCAGAGCTGCGTCCACGTCCCGTTATCTACCCAGAGGAAACAAGATTATTCAGCGTTAAAAAGAATCATCCAGGAAAAGCCTTTCCCATTTTGTGGCCAGTTCAGGCGTGCAAACAATTCTTCTGGCCACACCGTGAGGAAGGAGCTGAAGGACAGCTGTGATTTTCAAAGTGGTGTTTCAGATGGAAGTCGGGGCAGTAAAAGCAATTCTGATACAGACACCTGGGATTTCCCGCAGGACTCACAGCATACCCTTGTTATCTGCAGCAATGAAGCCCAGGATGTTCTCGTGTCTCAGCATAACCGTCTGATAAATTTCTGCCTCGCGGAACCAGGATCGCTCATCTCTAGAGGAGAAGATTTTCACAGCTACATCTTCCCCACACCATTTTCCACGCCAGACTTCACCAAATCGGCCTTTTCCTACAATTTCCTGTAGGACAATAGTCCTCGCGATGGTTCTTTGTACGAGCAAAGGTAAACCTAGTTTAAAGAAAAGATATGAGCATTTGTGACATAGCACTGATCTTTAAATCCTGAAGTTGGGCATTTTCCAGTGAGCTGTACTCAGGACTTTGCTTTCAGAGAGTACCAAGGGAAAATCTTCTCCCAACAAAAATCTCCCAAAATCATATTTTTGTATGTTACTTGACAGATGAGTGCACGTTACGTTTGTCACTAGGTACAACAGCGTCACTTCTGAAGCAAGCTGAGGATAGCCCTCTGTGCCATCAGCACCATGCAGACTGAAGACCAGAGCATGGTTTTGGAGCGTGCCAAGACCTGAGCTACTTAATTGAGTTTGATATGGACTACTGCTTGGTTTGCAGTCAATTTGCTGCTCTGTTCTGGGTGAAATTTTCAAAAGGAAAAATAAATTATCATGGCAGTTTCACTCTGTTTTGCTGGCCATAAACCCCTTTCTCATTTGACCTGATACCGTGTTTGTCTGGGGCTTAAAATAAATGTTTTTTTTTAATCAGGGCAACCTTGCTTTTAACAGCAAAATAACAAGCAGGAAAAATACAGTTTGAAGATCAGCTTACTCAAATTCCCTCCTGTTTCTCCAACACAGCCTCACCCTGCAGCCAGTACTGCCTTCAAACAGGCTCATCCTGGCTGCCTGTGTCCAGCCCTGGGTTGGCTCTGGGCAGAGAGGAGCAAACTCGCCCTTCAGCTGAAATCAGTACAAACTGCACCAGCACGCACAAGACTCCACCTGCCTCCACCATGGCTCAGCACAATTAAAGCCCTGTTATTAGCTCAGGGATGCTGATGAACAGTTTAAACTTCAGGATAAATAAAGCTGAAGTCTACTCATTATATCTGTGAAAAAGCAATAGGGAAGTATAATAAACTAATCTTGAAAGGTATGTAGTTAATGGAAAACAAAATAAATCAAATTAAATCAAATTAAACACCCTTTACAAATTTTTCACTTACAAATAAAAGCATGATTTCCGTATTTTTCAAGTAAATAAAAATTCTAGTTAGAGAAAGCTGGGCAGTGCACACCAGATGTGCCACCACCCTGCTGAGCTGGAATTTTTGAATTCCCACCTTATTTTTGAATTTCTTTGATTTAACAAGTTCTCAATGGCAATGGAGGCATCACAATAGATAGGATATCAGAAATGGGAAAAAATATTAGAAATGTTGGTGCTCTGCTCAAAATAAGAATTTGGAGGAATGTTATTTTGGTACTGCTATGGCATCCTGGCTCATTCAGTTAAATTTAGTACCTTCTATCATCAGCCATGCCGTATCAGCCAGAAATGTTTTGTTTCAGACTTGAAACTGACTTCTGAGTTAACTTTTTTAACTTTTCCATTCGAAGAATCAAACTTTCATAATTTGACAGAAAAAGAGCAAACAAAGCCCTATTGCTGCTGTAAGGTGTCATCAAGCGTATCAGCACAAAACTTCCCTTGACATAAAACTTGTCACTGGTGTAAGACCTTCTGAGTTAAGACCCCCACCAGTAGGCACCCTGTGCCCAGTAGACAACATTCTTTACATCCCTATAAGCAAAGTGGCACATGTGCCTTTTGCATCAAGAATATTTGCCCTTTATGTTGGCGGCAAAGTAAAGGCAGCCGCGGTGAAGGCAACAGGCAGGGCAGCTGGGCACCCTTCACGTACCAGAGCCGGAGCCAGAGGTCGTCATGTCGTAGATGAGATCCTTCAGCGTCTTCCCGGAGTTCACCAGGTTGCACTCGGAGAGCGGCTCCTCCACGTTGGGCTGCTTCACCCTGCCACGGGCACAGCGCCGACTCTGGCAGGTGCACGCCGCCAGCACCGCAGCGAGGGACAGGATGCAGACCGGCACTGCCACTGTCACCGCCAGCACCACCGGTCCTGCGCTGGCTCTGCTGGGAGACTCCGACGCTTTTGTTAGACACAAGGGAAAAGAGGGGGAAAAGACAGTAAGTGGAGGGCTGTGGAGCAACAACATATTTAGATTTAATGATTTCCCACTGTCGTGCTGATCAGCACTGGCAGCAGTGATACAGACCACATTTCTGTAAGTTACGGAGTCTCTTCCCCCACACTTTTTTTGCAGGTAGCCCAGATCTGGGTTAGTGCTGTGAGCACTGCTGAACACCACCACCTCAGACAGACCACCCCACCAGCCCTACCAGCAGCTCCTGAGGACAACACCAGCAGAAATGTTCAGAAGCATGTGGCTGGTGGCAGCACAGCTGGAGGTAAGGTGCCATACAGACCACCACTATGCCTACTCCTGAAAAGCCCCAGGAAAGCTCCTCAGACATGCTCTCCCCTCCATGCAGGGTACTGCCCACTTGTATCCCCACTGATTGGTTACTGAACACATGCAGACTTCTCATAACACAACACATCCTGACTACCAGCTTCTCCAGCTAGTCTACCCCACCTCTCCGCACCACTCAAGACAGCAAACATCTGAAGAACATTTCCTTGTAATTGCCATTCCAAAAATGCAGCAGAAACCCTGCAGAGTATGCGGTTCTAGTTTGTTCTTGTTGGCAAAGTACTATTTGTCTGCAGTTAGCTGATCTCCCACCTCCCCACTGCAGAAGATCAAGAGACAGGCCCTGCAGGTCCCACCAAGATGCGCAGGGCTGCACCAGCCTGCCCACCACCCCAGCAGCCAGCAACCTGCATTCCTCACACAGGAGCAGAAGCGTGCAGGCAGTCTGCACTCAGTGAGCAACACCAGATCAGCTTTGTAACCAGCAGCACAGTCCCCTTCCCACACTTGAAAGCCTGTATGTAAATTTCTCAGCACACTGCCCCCGCTGAAAACAAAACCTTGGAAAAAAATATTTCCTAACAACGCATGCAGAAATACAAAATTATAGTAAATGAGGCATTACAAGGATTTCTAAGACAGAACAGTTTTGGAACTTGTGTTCATGAAGCGGTATTTCACAAGAGTCAAGAAACAGGACTGTCCTGGATCATTTTCCATTTCTCAAACTATAAGGGTAAACCAAAACATACCAAGAAGCTACAGGAATACATTACTAAGGCATTTACTCACACCTGCACACACAATGTGCCAACCTTAATGACTCCAAAATTGTAAATAAGCAAAATGACAACAACAAACACACACACAAAGAAAAAAAGGCAATGCTACACCCACCCACCCCCCAAGAAATAAACCCAAAAAATCCCTCAACACTCAGAATCACGAGTACCAAACAGTGGATCTAAATAAAGACTTTGGAAGAATTAGGAATCATGAATCCCATACCACCAGTCACCCCTTTGCCACTTTAGAAAATGAACGGCCCCTCTCTCCGTTCAGAAAAAAGCTAAGCAATGTGTATGCTGTAATCCAGATCTTGAGAGTAACTCAGAAACAGCCTGATGGCCCTCAGCACTGACTGTTACTTTCCTTCAGTCACTATTACAATAGAAGGACTTCTCCAAAGGACCTCATCCAGCCGTGCACTCAGTCTTCAGAAGTGCCAGGAGCATTAGCTGTTGAAAGCTAACTTGCTCCTTTTTCTTCTCTTCCTTACATTTTAGCACTATATGCTTATAATTAAGTGAGAAAAGAAAATAAACAAATGTTAACAATAGAAGGCCCCATGTCTATTCATGGCACACAATTCAAATCACTCTGAAAACAAAGTTGTTACATCTTGCCTGCAGGCTTTTCCTTTAATAGACTTCAGCTGGACACTCAACGGGTTACCTGCTAGATTTTTAAGAGGATTTGAAAGCAGGACTCCTCCTTGCAACTGCTGCTTGTTAACTGACACACCGTGATTTCCTAAGCAAGCTCTTTTTAGTTACATGTCTACATGGCAGAGGCTTCTCCCGAAGCAGGTAGGAAGTGCAGCAAGTCACAGGAACTTCAGCACTGTCACTGAACACTGTGCCTTGCAGAGCTGCTTCAGCTACACAAGACTGCATGGCTGGGAAATAGTGCATGCGTGATGAAGGCTGCAGAGGAAGACTGCCATGCTGTGCAGCTGGGCACAGAGCTAGAATGTTGTGTTGTGGTCAGGAGTTGTCCTCTGGGTGCTCATAACACAGCACTTCCAGTGTCATCACCCAAACCAATGTCCTCATTGCAGACCCAAGCAGATTTATTATCTGAGTGGCTATGAAAGACAAACATGCACAAGAGACAAGATACGTAAAATGTCAGTTCTTCCCACCAACTGCTGAAAAACAACATACCATGAAATTAACAAAATATAAAACTTTATTGTTCTTAGGCCAGTGTGAAGAGTATCAAAAGGAAAATAATCAAGAAGCTTTGAACAGCAACAGAAGAGAGACTCAGAAGGGCATCTTCACAGACAGAAACACAAGCTACAGGTCCTGAACCGAGCAGCAATTCTCCCCACCACAAGCAGTCCTACTGATAAATATCTGCTCCTAGCAGTGGGTGATCTTAAGCACCTGCAGATTCTGCACATGTCACATGCCAACAGGCAGGCAGGGAGCAAGCACTGGCCCTGGTGGCGCATCCTTCACCAGTGCCTGCTGCTCCTGCCTGCGAGTCTTGCCATGCACCTGCATCGTCTTCTGCTGGGGAGTCTTTCCACTTTGTCAGCACAGGGTCTGTTGCTGGGTCATAGTAGTCCCTTCTCACAGCTCCTTCCTTCTCTTCCCTCTTTTTTCACAGCTACCTCTGTTCCAGACCACCACTCTTTACAGATTCAAACTTCCAAAAAGTCTCCATTTCTCTTTTTACTTTCATGCCCATTTCCTTGCAGGCTGGATGCTACAGGCAGCAAACCTGCACAGGCAAAAAAGAGTAATAGTTACCATTGGCTTTTTATCTTATTATAAATTATACATACCTATGTATATATATAAAAATTTCCAGGATCTCCTGAAACTGGGAAGCAGCTCCAGAAGTACTTCAAATAGGAGAAAAGCCAAGTTTTGCTAAGAGCACAATACACTACTTTGCTTAGCTTTTCTTAGCTGTTCCTGAACCCGTTGTACACCCCATTGCTGCAATAACACCTTGGCCTGCATTTAGAGAGGCTGCATGGCAGACTGGCAGCTATGAGAGCAACTGCGTGATGACAACAAGCACAAAGGACTGAGGCAGAGCAAGGCGAGTGGAGAACGTTTCCATTTCCACAAGCACTCTTTTCATTGCTCAGTTTTCATTACTACGGCCACATTACTACATTGGCCATGTCTACACTACCTTATCATTTACTCTGCAAATCTAGGTTTGGTTCCTAGATTTGCCAAAAGTGAGACAGACAACAATGCGGTTTAGGCTTCTGGGATGTGACAATTTGTAACTTGCGGTGCACTGTTTGTACACAGCAAACCCCTGAAACAGGTTGCATAGCAGAATTTTAAGGGTCTCAGAATATGCTCAGTGTATCTTCAAAAGGGGCAACAAACCATCCTCACAGAAAAAAAAAAAAGTCTTCAATTTTAACAGAAAAGTGATCCAATTAATTTTCACTGAAAATGTGTATCCACACAATTTGTATCATCAAAGAACTGCAGAGAGAGCTTTGCAAGATAACTGCAATAGAACTTAATTTTTAGAGCTATTTCCCTGCCATATGGCATTCTGGGAGCCAGGCAAGCAGCGGAGCAGGCTGGAGAAAGCAGCAGGTCTAGCAGGGACATTGTGAGCACTGCAGGCCAGCAAAGCTGTCTTTGACTTTAGGGCAAGGAGCAGGAGAAGCCTCAGCAAGAGGATGGAGGAGGAAGCACAGAGACACTAACGGCCATTCTGGAGGTGTAGAGCAGGACATCAGAGCAAAGCACAAGCAAAATTCAAAGGCTCTCTTACACCCACTCAGGAGAGCGAGATCCAGCATCAGGAAAACAAACAGACACCAGCTTTACGACTTATGCAGTGACACTTGTTCAGAATAAAACCAAGTTCATTGATGCTTACAGGTCTCTGAGATGCTCTGAGATGCTGCTAAGTTGAGAGAGGTCAAGTGCAGAAGGCAAGTTAGCAGTGAGACTGGAAGCTGAGGTGTTTGGACCAGTTTGCACGAGGTCTCCACAGACTTCCTGGCAAATGAAGAGATCCTGACTGTCTAGAGAAGTTTCTTGAAAGGAGTCAACCGGACACCTCCTTTGTCATCCTTCAGTCTACTGGCTGTACCAAACTGTGGATCAACGCTGGTGGCAACTACCCAAACCCTTTCCAGTTCTTCATAGAGCACATGCAGGAGACTTGAGAAGTACCAGCGCTGAGGTTTCTGCTGTACAGTTGATCATAGGTCATCTTCAATCTCGACCCCTCGCAGCAGGGGGTCCTGCAGCCAGGGCAGCAGCCATGCCCTTGCTGGGCTTGTGCACCATGGCCCTTTGGGGATCCTTGGGGCTTCCCACAGCATAGACCATACAGGAGCAGTGACAAACAGCCCCAGTGCAAAACACATGGCACGTAAGGTACAAACAGTCATTAAAGGCAACATCACCCAGTAAGTGTGGCAATATTTACAGCAGTTGTGCAATGTTAAACTCTTCGGGAAATAAGAAAATCCCTCGTGACTACCTAAAACTATCAGATCAACACCATTAATCACAACATTTTGCAATCTGATTGTGAGTGTACTATTCAATGACTTTTTAATCAAGAATAGAAGCTGAATACATGTTGCCATGTGTGAAGCAAAAATAGCACATCTGGCAATATTTATCAATTTCACAATATGGTATTAATTATATTCCAAGTTGTGTAAACAAAATAGTACTTTTAGGCAGCAAAAAAAAAGGAAGGAGGTTTTTTTTCTCCTCCAATGGAAAAGGCATTTTACGCACAGCATTTGCCTTGCTTTTAACATATAATGGGCACCGTAAAACTTCTAAAAGCCCTGAACTATGCACGTTTAAGCTCCTAAACTACTCGGGGCGCGGAGGAGGGGCAGGGGGGGAGAGGGGTGGAAATATGCACTCTTTCCAATGTGGTAAGAAAATACTACATCTGTAATGCATCTGCACTACAGATGTAGCGCATCTGTAGGGGGGCTCTAGTCAGACATACAGAATACCTTTAAACAATTTCAAAAATACACAATTTGGACTAGAGTCTATAATGAAGTCTCTCCCATTTCCACCATGGCTACAGACCCCAACCCCCCCCTCCAAGACATTTAGAAATCAGCTGGGAAAGGTCTGCTCAAGGATCCAGAAGTTCAAGTAAACCTATCAGTCAGGAACACAGCTATGAGATAAATGGATGCATTATGTGAAGTGCTGCTTCCCCCTCGCCCTGCCTCCTCTTTGCATGGTTATATTCTTACCAGTCACTCCTAAGAACATGAATATGGGACAGCCAAGATGGACAAAAGCATGTGAAGGATTTGCAGAACGAGACATCCACAGAGCAGCTACGACAGGCTGGGGCTGTCCCCACAGGGTTTTTTTGGAGGAGAACCTCGGAAATCAGTCCAGCCAGGCACTTCTCTTCTTCTTTTGCTCCATTCCCCATCTTCCTTGCTGTTATTCATCACTAACATTTTAGGCTAGTTAGTGAGATGAATTGTGTTTTGTCTCTTCATTCACAGTCCAGACCTTCCTTCTAACTCTACTCTTGGACCGAGTCTGTGCTGAGGAAACAAAGTGAGATCTTTTCATCCTGTTCAATAACAAATGAGGAACCTCAAAAACAAAGAAGAGGGAAAACCAGAGTTTTGCCCTGTATTGCACCCTGCAGCACAGCCCGCACATCCCTCAAGGTCCATAAACTATTATAATTTGTATTCAAGCACTGGCTTTTATTCAGAAAGTTGTTAGTTGAAGGCTGATTTTTCTCCTTTTCTACATTAATATGTACCTTATAAAACTCTTGGCACAGTTATATCTAACTTCTTTAATACTAACATATCCATTCTCCTAAGGGCTTTAATGTCTTTAAGGCATATTTAAACAGGTAAATGAAGAGTATTTGTTCATGCAACTACGAAAATCTTGCACAACAATTAGTCTAAGTGGTACCATTCGTCTCTCTTGGCAATATGAATATACTCCAGGGATTTTTGTCTCAACAATTCTATTACATTTTCCTTTATTTCATCCCAGTGTGTGCCACTGTAGGTGATATGAGGTCCATTTGTGCCTTTGTACAGTTTGGTCAATAGGAATAAAGAAGAGAGCTGGCAAATTACTTATTATTCAGTTTGTTAATCCCACTATTAGCTTAATCTTGTTGCATAAAGCCTCCTTTCTTCTCTGACTCATTTTCCATTATGCAAATACAGAACAGAAATCATACGCTTTTTATCTCAAGTTCTAGAGATGCTGCTGTGCCAGGTCACCCAAAACAGCAGAGAGGAGACCATTCTTGCTGTGTGCTGCCTTTGCTGGAATGACAGAGGTACTTTTGAAGGAAAAACCCTAAAAGCAGAGAATTCTTTGCTGCGCTGATGTTTCCCACCAACTCACGGACATGGGGCTGTACTCACTGGACACATCCCCATGATTTTTTCTTGGAAGCTGACATTTTCTTCAGCCAGCCTCTGAAAGCAGCCTGGTCAGAAAGCCCAGAAATCTGTGACAAATTTGCCAACTCACCTGCACCCACCCAATTTCAGTTATCAGTATCTGTAAAGAGGGAGGCTTAGAATCCAGTGTCACTAGGTGTTTTCAGGTCAAGAGGTAGAATGAGTAGCAGCATGAACTTTCCTCCACACTTCTATAGACATGCAAATAAAGACACCAGACCTCAAGAGGTCCTCTTATCTACATCTGATAACAAAGTGTCTGAGCTTTCAGGCTCCAGCAATTCAACAGCTGCCAATTCACTGTCTCCACCTAATAAGGTAACTGAGGGCAACATCAATTTTGCTGCCCCCTCCACCATAGCCAAATGTAAGCATCACGTTATAAGAAGCTCCATAGTCCACTTCAGGGCTGAAGGTAAAGGTCTGTCATCTATGCACAGGCTTGTGTGTGGGATATATCCTGCTCACAAGCAGGTTTGGATCAGAGACCACAGGCACTGTCTCCCAGATCTGAAATACGCCCTGAAAATCCTGAGACACAAGTCTACAGCTGGAAGAAGTCTTCTAGATGTTATTAGCAACTCCTCAAAATAGCCTGTTGCATGCTGAGCTGCCCAGAGGCAATTTCTCATACAGAGAGAGATTCACAGAAAGTTCCATTGAGGAAGTGGCATGCTGGTCATTTTCTGCAGCCCTATTCTGACATCCCACTGGGAGGGGAAGGTCACCTCAGGCAACCTGCTGGGGCAGAAAGTATCCCAGTAAAAACAGTAGAACCCAGGAAATGAATTCAGGGTAACACTGAGGCCCCCTCCTTATCACAAACTAATCCTGGACCTTGAAACTTAGCACCTGTTAATGCAAAATACTGCAGTGAAATCCCTGCCAACGAGAAGCATATAAAAAGCAGATATCCAGGCTGAATCTGTCCCCAAAGATGTGTATTTTCAGACACTGTAAAACGAACTAAAGCAAGAGCAACCTCCTCTCATGCAAGGCACAATAACACACGCTCGGCTGCTGTCTGAGGCATGCAATGCCATCTGCAGTCTTACTATGGAAATTCATGTACCGGCAATCAAAACAAATTGCTTTATGCACTCAGAGATCTGCACGCTGCAAGTCATTTGATTGTTTTCCAATCACTCTTGATACGTTTACAACATCAGCCCTTGGTAATTAACACAGGGACAAGCCAAAGCAGGGCACCATGAAGAGGCACTGAAGGACAGTCTTGTGTCCCCAGCTGGAGGCAGCTACAGCAACCAGAGGAAAAAGCCAGACAAAGCTCCAGCCTCCACTTTAATTTTTTTTATCTCAGTCAAAGAGGAGCCCAAGATCTGGACTTGGATTTCTAAGTGCCGTATAAGACCAGAGAGAAACAAAAAATACAAGCTGGTCAAGGAATTGCCTAAAACCTTACTTTGGAAACATCAGTTTCCTAAGTTCAGGAGTGCACCTATAAAGGCAGTCTAGGCAATGGTGTCCAAACTGGTTTTCCCTGCAGCAGAGCCCACCACCACAGGACGTTGTCCTGGTTTTTCAGCTGTAACAGTTATTTTTCTCTTTCTTAGCAGCTGATGCAGTGCTGTGTTTAGGCTTTAGCCTGAGAACAATGCTGATAACGCACCACTGTTTTAGTTGTTGCTAAGTAGCGTTTACCCTGATCAAAGACTTTTCAGTCTCTCATGCTCTGCCAGTGAGGAGGGGCACACAGAATCACAGAATCAACTAGGCTGGAAAAGACCTTTAAGATCATCAAGTCCAACTATTACCCCAGAACTGCCAAGTTCACCACTAAACCATGTCACTAATGGCCTCAGTTACATGGGTTTTGAACACTTCCAGGGACAGTGACTCCACCACTGCCCTGGGCTGCCTGTTCCAATACCTGATCACCCACTCTGTGAAGAAATTTTTCCTAATATCCAACCTAAACCTCCCCTGGCAGAGCTTGAGGCTGTTACCTCTTGTCCTATTGCTTGTTACTTGGGAGAAGAGACCGTCGCTTCATATACTTTAAGAATGCTTCTCTGATTTACCTTAGTTCAGGATTCAGTTGGAAATTACTTCCGGGAGGAAGCAGAGACAGGACACTTCACCCAAACTAGCCAAAGAAGTATTCCATTTCACAGTATTATAGTTTAGTTATTGGACTGTTCTTACTCAACCCTTGGGGTTTGCATTCTTTCAACTCTCCTCCTTTTTCAGCCTGGAGCAGGGCGGGGGAAGAAGGAATGGGGAGCGAGTGAGCAGCTGCTTGGTTCTGAGTTATCGGCTAGGCTTAAACCACAAGACAGGTACACTGCTCAAAACCTCCTACCGCAGAGAGCATGGGAGCTCTGGAGGCAGCCTGGACAGGACGGTTGTACAGCCCAGCTCCCTCACCTACACACTCAGCAGTGCTCCTTAGAAAGGTTATTTTCACTGGGGCCCAAACGCAGCTTTCCTGCAGTATGAATTATGTGAAGGAGAGCTGTCAGAAAAGACCAGCAATCAAATAACAATGGCCCTGTTAAATTTCTGACTAACATGAATTCTCCCAAATGTTCAGAGCAAAGGGCTCAGGCTGAAAATTAAGTAAGTAATTTTCCCTGGTACTGAAATATGAAACCAGAGGTTTTGCAACTACCAGTTCAAGATGACAGATATGCTTCCACCGCTGCTCTATAAATAGCAGTTTTCTCTCAAGATTCCAGCATCCCAACTTGAGAAGAATAAAGCATGCTATTTTATTTCTACATTTCTAGAGCATGACCACTATTAATACCTCCTTTCTCTTGTCAGCTGGAAGAAAACCATTTAAATATCTTTGCTCTTGCCTCAAGCAACAAGTGAGGTTAGGTAGAGGGGTACAGACCACCCAGCTGCTGGGCTTCTCCTTCTGCCCAGGCTGGCTCCTCCAGAGCAGCTGCACAGAATAGCCCTTCTCTCTGGTAGCATCCAGCATCTGTCTGTTCACACCAGCAGATGTTGGTACCCAAGGCCATCACAGCAACTCCCTGGTCTGCCTCCTGCATCTTGCATGATGTGCTTCCTGTATCTTACAAGTGCTTCCAGTAAAAACCTTTTAAATTCTGTTAAGGATTATATTAAAGCAGCTTAAATGCAAGTTATAATTGTAAATTATGTATTAATTTGCATCTTTCTTACCTGTAACGTCTCTCACTGGCATAAGTAAATAAAAAGGTATCATCTGATAAGCTAGTATATTTTACAGCTTTTTCAAAAAAGCTTGGATTAAATGCAAATATTGGAAAGAAGAGTCAAACTTAAAAATAGTATAAATATTTATTTTTTAAACGCACTGAATCAACTTCATTACACAATTTTGAGTCTGGCAGACTCAGGTACTGCCCCAGCTGTGTAATACACAGAGCTTCTGGAAGTGCAAATCTTTTTCCTCCCTCTAATTGGGACCAGGAATCTTATACTTTCTCGTCCCTGCTGGGCAAGAATCAATGATACTGATCTAACACCAAAGAAAAGCTGCCTTACAAGCTGCTAAAATGAACTACTGAATCCCAAAGTTCAAGACAAACTAACAAGACTGCTGAAATGGCATCAGCCAAGGACATCCCCCAGAAATGACCTGGTGCTCTGTACCCCCCTCGCCCCCCACAGTAGAAGACCCTACATGCTGTAGGACCCAGGGAGGACACCTCTGCCTTCCTGGTCACCACAGAGCCACTGCATACCGCTTGTTCCTGAAGCACAGGCACAAAAACATCAGCTGTAGTAATTGTTCCTTAGTCCAGGTCACAAAGACATGGCACTCAGTGACACAGACTGGCCAAGGACAGTGGGGAGAGCAGCTCTTCCCACACCAGGGCACTGCCACATCACGGGTCAAACCTCATCACCAGCCCAGATATTTGTCTGTCCAAACTCACAGGTGCATTTCCCATATACAGTGCAGTCAGCACCTACAACTATTCACCTTCTTTCCAAACCTCTCTTGTCTGAATTCTTACCTGAGCCATCTAAAGCAGGTCTTTTAAATTGTGTGCAGAGATGTCTGAGACTATAAGACTTCAGCCAGTGCAAGGTCTTCATTATTTCCTTGTGATGCACCAGTTAACAGCTCTCAGCTCCTCACAATTGCTAATTCACAGCTCCTATACATTGCTGATCCATGCCCCATGGAAAGTCCCCAGTAGATTAGATATCATCTCCCCAACATCTAGATTAATGCTGGTTCAAGTAACAAACTCCTTAAGATATTCCAGCACATAAAACCTGTGAGGTTACAAGTGTCTTTCCTTCAGACACTTCCTTTTACCTTCACTGTTAATGCCCCATGGGATATCAAAGACAGCATCTGGAATATCTTTAGGGATGGAAGAAATTCTCTCTTCCCCAGACAGAGCTGCAGTTTAGAATTTCCCATCCGAAACAAGTCAGGAAAAAAAACAGGTACTGTTTTAGAGACAGCCATTAACATCCCACTCAGCTGGCTCTTAGGATCACATCCCCTGCACAGTATTTCTGCACTCTCAAGCTGGCACACAAGCCTTTGAACAGTGTTTTGCACTCAAGCAGCACTCACCGACGGGCAGGCGGAGGGTGATGTTGTTGCAGAAGTCGGTGTAGCAGCACTCGGTCTTCGTGATGTTCTTGGAACTGTGGCAGAAGACCTGTGCGTTCAGCTCCGGAAGGGAGACGCAGGACTTGATCACCTCCTCCCGCCCGTTGGTCAGCATGACCGAGGCCCAGCAGGCACCCTCTGTCTGGCAGGTGAAGTTGGTGTGCTCGCACAGCTGGCACACGCACTTGAGACCTGAAAAAGAGGTTTCCAGCTTCTGTGAGAAGACCCCGAGAAGACAGACCCCTATGGCAACCATGAAAGCTTGTCTGGCCAGTTGGCCACCATGAGCACCCACAGGAGCTCCAGCACAGGTCCTGCACATCGCCTACACTGGAGGAAGCCAGTCCTGACAGCACAGGTCCCAAACATATACAGATGGCAAGTTTGAAACCAGGCTGTCCTTGGTCACAGGGAAGTACATAGCGTCTATCTTGCATGGTGGAGAAGATTGAACATGGCCAGCCCTCACCCGTGCCAGCCACCCACGCCACGCTAGCAGTACACACATCTTGCCAGAGCCGACTGGGTTAGAGAAACAAGTCCAAGGAACCACCAGGATGCAAGATCCTGGCACACACCACCTACAGACAGACACAGGAAGTAACTATGGGCTTTTCCACCCCATGTTTTCTGCGATGATGCACCTTTCTCAGGCACACAAACAGCTGCCTGATTGCTTCTGGAGCAAAAGTCTGCTGACTTCTAAACTTTGCATGGTTTTTACCATACCTTCGTGTTTCACCAAATCAAACAGAAACACATTTAATTACTACTACAGTTTTTCAGGCTTTATTGACTCTTGGAAGATGAAGGTGGAAACCAAAGCCACGTCATCTCAGTGAAACACCAGATGTCGACTATACATTTTTTTGCTTTCCTTGTTTTCTTCACCTGCTTCATAACAAAGAATTTTTGCTTGCTTCATGCCAAGTTTAGGAGCCCATAGCAGCACTGGTAACTCAGACACCTTAACCTTGGGCTGAAATCAATTTCTAAAACCAAAAAAAACCCCAAACCCATCTTTAAGTGCACTTTATGTGATTATTTTGTTTCTGTACAAGCAAACAAACAAAACAAACCCTAGCAAAACAAACCCCTTATTTTAGAGTACAAAGGCTTGCTCTCTTTAACTTTTTATGTAAGCAGTCCTTCACTGGGTCCCCAAAATGCATCCTGTACGCCTTCTCAGGTCATTTATAACCCTGCAAGATTGAACCCTGTTCTACTTACAGAATCCAGGGTATTTAAAAACAATACAATTAAAAAGTAATTTTATCCATAAATCAATTCTGTTTCTTTGGGAATTGGGCAGAGGGAGGCTGTTTGTTTTAGTTTAAGATAACAGACATCCGCAAAGTAAAAGTATGAGGAAACAAGGATGGCCACCAGGAACAGAAGAGCTTTCTTCCGATCTAGCTGGCCCCTGACAAGGCAGTGTGCCACACTCTCTGCTACCTTTCCCTGATCACACCAGGACCTAAAACAGCCTACACCATCACCCGCAGCTGACAACCAGCAAAAGCATTGTTTACACAGGAATGCCCTGGCTCTTCGTGTAATTTATTGTGTCCCACACCCACAGCTGAGGGGGAAGGAGCGATGACCGATGTCTGCAGCAGTGCTCGCCACGTGGCAGGAGGGGCAGGGACTCATCTCAGAGCCTCTGGAGGAGCGGAGAAGTCCTGACAGACGTCAGTGCAAATTTGATTTCTGTTTCTGTGACACTATTTGTTTTCTTTACAACAACCTTCATCCTGTGCTACCCTTCTGAAATAACAGCTTGTAGTGTTTATCTTCAGCTTAGGCCCGCAACAAACTTCCTTGGCACCATATGTTCGTGTTTATCCTGGATGCAGGGTACGCTAGGAACCATATCACTGTCTGTCTGCTTTGGCTGTCTCTCTGTGCGGGAAGTGAACACAATCAATCACTCAGCAACAAAACAGGTGAATCTCTTCCTTAAAGATATTACCATAGTCCTAGAAGAGATGCCAGAAGCAAGACTCATCAGATCCAAATAAATAACAGATCTAGCAGAAGAAAAACAGACACATCATCACCAGTGCTGCAAAATAAAACCATTACTTGAGGAAATGAGTATAAGATTGTCGCAAGTGCCTTCAGTGTTTCAGACTCATCATTATGCTGTTTTTCTCCCCCTTCTCATCACCTAAAAATAAAATGGGAAATGGTCTTTACAATGTCATCTGCAGGAGGTAACCAAAAGTTTTATCCATATCCTGGTATTTTGCAGATTGCTTGAGAGGAGCTGAACAAAACTGTCATTGCAAGTCCCAAATAGCTTCAAGGGTATCGCTCTGAGCACTGTGAACACAGGGTGAGAACAAGATGGCTAAGGGACTCTGTAACCTCTCTGACCAAGCTAAGACAGTCACTTATTTCCAGAATGAAAGGGGCTATGCACCACCTCGACCCTACTTGTACCCAGCACTGGCTGAATGCCCCACAAGCACACCAGTCTGACGCTAGCTCATCTGGCTGGGAAAGCAGGGGATGCCACCTCTTGAAGACCAGTATTTTCTACTATCGTGTTCACAGAGTGTTTTACTCTGCTCAATGTCCTTTTTTCCTTCTACTTCACTGAAAGACTCTAACCCCACTTTTCTCTTTAGTTCTGAGTGTTTTGCTCAGAACCAACTTGTCCAATTTACTGCCCACAACTGAAAGTTCACAGACCTATGGAAATCAGACCTGCTCCCCACAGAGCTGTTTCTGCCAAAAGCCATTACACAAAGAAGCACAAAAAGAAAGAAGGTTTTGGTCAAAATTCCCAATACAGCCCAATTACATCATTATTGCTTCTGAAAGTGAATGCATTCAGCTGCCTGGTGACAAGCTGGGAGGAGCATGGATGGAAGCATGTTGAACTCAACTTGCAGGGAATTATTCATGCCCACTGGAGACTAGAAAGTCCTGGAGACCAAGGTGGCTTGACAAGCATTTTCCGTTCTCCTTCAGAACTACTGAGCTCACAGACATATGCAAGACAGGCATGCAAGCTTCTGATGGGAACACCGCACTCAGTTTGGAAGAAGTGAAAGAGCATACAACGAAAAAAACCCTTGTCCACACCCAAAACCATTACATCCAAAAAAACATTTTCAGGTGTGTTTGTCCTACCACACTTGAACTGTTGCCCTTTTTAATCATTCCTTTTAAAAAAGCTGATAACCACTGCCCTAGCAGGTACAAACCCTTCAGCCTGTTCTTCTCAACCCAGCTCCTTCCAGCTGTCCTGATCTGTCCCAAATCCCACTCCATCCCAGTTCCCATTTCCCCAGCATTACGGCAGCTCCAGACCCCCACTGTCACTTAATGCCAGGGGCTTTCCCCAGGAGTGTCCACACCTCCCCACCAGCACATCAACTCCTCCCAAGGTGGCTCACACTCACTCATACCCCACCAGCTCCCAAAGCCTCACCAACATACCCTCCCATCCACATGTCTCTCCCTTCACCCTCTCCCAGTTACTGCTTCAATCCTTGCTCTTGGTCCTGCTTTCCTTCCTATGGGATTGCCAGCTGCAGCATTAGCCCCCATAGCCTCTCAGTCCTGACTCCACCAGACTCTTCCTCCATCTCTCGGACAAGGTTTCACCCTCTCCCTGCTCAGCAGCAGCATTCAGTGCTGGGGCAGGGGAAACACTGCACTGGCAGCACCAGAGAGAAGCTCCTCTGTTCTGCTACTTCCAACAGCCCTGAGCTAGCCTGCTTCTGAGATCAGCTGCTCCAGCCAAGTCTTCCTAAACCAAGACTTTTTGGCCTGGAACAGGTGTGGACTGTCAGTTGATGTGTGTTGGAAGTCAAAGGAACAACGTCATGAGAGTTGGGAATAACACACTGGTTGGCAAGAACGGAGGCTTCACATGTCTCTACTGCTAGCAAGATGCAAAGGGGTCCTACCAAGAGGTGAAACCTGCACTCCCTTCAGCCTCATATTTCATATTTTCCTAGCATTGCATCTTCTGCCATTGCTCACCCATGGATAAATGCTGCCCTAACAGAGGAAAAAGAAAAAAACCAAAAAGGAAAACAGCGTGGCTAAAGCTATTTAAAGACAAGTCTGAGTTGTGGGGGAGACAAAATTCTTTCTTCCCAGATTTACACAGACCACTTTTAAATATAATTCTACAAACATAGAAGCCCAAGGTTCCCAAGATATCTGCCTGTGCTACTGGCTAATTTCTCATGTAGAAAACCAGATACAAATACTCAACCTTGTTTCCAAGACCACATATGCACACCAAGAATCCTTTGTTAACAGAGTAGTATGATCTCAAAATGTAACCATGAAAGTACGTTTTCCTGCACCTGTGCTATTTCAGCTGCCCCACCTCAACGGAATTTAAGAGAAGCCTGGACCCTTGTGAACATGCCGGTGGGAAGATCCACTCTTTTCCTGCTCCTGGTCTCGCTGAACAGGGAGACCCCATCAGCTCTTACCCAGTGCTATAGAATCCTAGAATGGTTTGTGTTGGAAGGGACCTTAATGACCATCTAGTTCCAACCTCCTGTCACAGGCAGGGACACCTCTCACTAGAGCAGGTTGCTCAAAGCCCCGTCAAACCTGGCCTTGAACACTTTCAGGAATGTGCTGTGTCCCTGTACTGCACCACATGCGTAGCTCCTTGCAGATACCTGTACAACCACTCAAACTTGGCCGAGCCCAAATCACCATCGCCACTGACAACCTCAGGGACACAGGACTCGCCACAATTTGCGACTTACCTGTGCTGATCCACTAGGCATGCCTCAGTGCTCTTCCAGTTCATTCATGACAACTTCCTCTATTACCATTTTCTTTATATGGAAAAACTGTCCATATTCACCTATACAATCTGGCAACCCACAATAACTAGCAACGTATCTCAAGCTTTCACATTACTGCATAGTTTCTGCTCTACTTTGACTGTCCCAGAGAAGCTGGCAAGACACTCCCCTCAGTTTACAGACCAGAGAGGTAACAGCATTATGACAAAAGATCTCCCATGTGTCTCACACTGCTCAAGCAACATCACCTTTGAACCATGCTTCCCCTCCCAAGCAGCCATTCTATGGCACAAAGGAAGAGGAAGAATTTGCAAATATTGACTGAAATTCTGCAAGTCCCTTCAGGCAGCAAGAAATTCCTTTTCTATCCCAGAAGAAGGAACACCACATTTCTCCAGCTCTGTTCCCAGGGACGGTCCTGTCTAGGGGTATAGTGTCAGGGGAAGAAAGTCAGGACTTCCACCACCACAGGAACCAGAGAAGTGGAGTAAGGTGACTGGGAAGGAGTTAAAGGGAAAAGGATCAAAGGGGCAGGAGGAAAATATGCTCCCAAAGTTTCAAAATAAGGCACATTTCATCCAGCAATGAACATGACTGTTTACTCAAGCACAAGAACATTTCCCTTAAAACATTGCATTCTCTGGTTGGGAAATTAGGAGAAAGTGAACAACTGAAATATGCCATAGCCTCAGAGAGCTATGTTAGGCATCCAAACTTCGTTGCCAATGGTTACAGTTCTGAGCATGTAATTCTCCAGCAGCCATTAACAAATTTGTGCCGGATCTCCCCAGAGAACAGCTCCCCGCAGAGGCTGCACCTCTGTAAAGATCATGAGCATGCTGTCCTGCCAAGATCAGCTGCATAGACCAGGGCAGGGCCAGAGCAGGAGAGGACACGAACTCCCTTTGGTAGGGACAGCAGCTACAAAGACACACAGTGTTACAGGGGTGTGCAGCTCTCTTGACTTCCAAAGAGAAGCACAGCACTTGTCAAGACCCAAGTGAACAACAGGAGAAACCAAGAGCCAACTGAGGTGACCAGGAAGTAGTCCATGAGCAGTCCAATACACAAGGAAGGCAACCTTTATATACTGAGGCCAGGATGAAGAGGTGTTCCCTGGTTTTTTCATTTTTAAGATGTAAGTAGCTCTCAAGCATTTTTTCCCTGTTGTTATTGCAATAGGAGCTGAGGCTATGTACCAGTTTCTTGGATGAGACCTACCATGAATCAAGGACAGGATGATTTGCTCTTCAAGAAGAAAATAACCTGCATGACTTACAGAAAAAGCAACAGGTTGTTTTTCTGCCATTTAGTTTTCAATGCGACTGAAAGAAAACACACAGTACAGGCAAACACATTGTGCAACTAACTTACGTATCAGGAATAACTGAACCAGCACCTGATTCACAACAAACCAGCACAAGGATGCACAGCAGATGATTTTTTTTATATGCTTCCATCCATTTTTCCTCAAGTGTCAGCTTCAAACCACATGAATCACTAGATAATCAAAGAACAAGAATGAAACTACATGTGAGCAACACATGAAAGAAAATGAGTTTACACACCAGGTAACAAAAGCAGCTAACGGCTAAACCAAGTAAATAGACATAGTGCAACCTCTGCAGTTAAATGGAAAGAGTTGAGTAAGTAACTGGCATAAACTAAGACTGTGTGACTAAAAGGATAAACTAAAAACTACAGGGACATAAAACTCCAACTTGCTATCTCTTATGAACCACACAAGGTTCTACATTTCAACAAAGATTTTTTACTATACGGATTTAACAAGGCATTAATCTTCCATTAAGTCATAAACCAGCACTACCCACAACACTTAGCAGTTTATTCCTGTGACTGCAGGGCAGCAGAGCATTTCAAAATTAAACTGGAAAGCAAATATCTAAGTGGCCTTACAGCAACTAGTTGTCTTTAATCATAACGGGAAGGAGGGCTGAATGCCCAGAGTGTTTCCATCCTCGATCCTTCTGTACAGTTATTCTGTATCATGCACTTCACATACCCTTTCATTTTATTTCCAGATTAAGAGATCTGGGGCTCATGTGAGCATGGGCTCTCCACACTGCCCAGGTCCCCATCTCAGGCACAGACCCCAGTGGGAGGACATAGCTGCCCTCCAGGCCACCCTCACATGGGAGGAAGTGTTACAGTACTGCAACACCCATACCTGGACCTGACCCATTACTCAACCCAGCCACCCCACTCCTGGGAGGGTGCCAGGGGGCAAAAGCTTCAGTGCTGTTAAAAAACATCTCAGAGGAGACCCTAAGAACTACAGGCTGGCCAATTCCCATTGTCTGGTCTGTTACTTATGATGGTGCTGGAACAAAGACTGGTCCAGGCACAGGTAAAGGTGCCGCAGGGTCGGCTGGGTCTGCCACTGTCCCCCAGCAGGCATTCTCTGACCAAGTCTGCATGACTGCGGGTAAACAACCATGGCAAAGAAACTTCACTGCCATGAGGCAGAGCTGCTTGAGTCTTATCCAGAGCTGAGCCCACTTGCCTGGTAGCAGCTGCGATAAAAGGTAGAGGGAAACCGCCAGCCTTCACAGTGAGAGGCTTTTATCTGCAGAGCCGCGAAAATGCGTGTTGTGTGCTCCAGTGATCTGGAAAGGAGAATCGATAAGAAAGCGGTAAGGTTTGCTGAGGACAGAAAAATCAGACTTCAGAGAATCACAAAGAAATATCACCATGCCACGGGACTGAAAGACAGAGAAGAGTAAAATCATACAAGAGAAGAAACAACTTCAGTTGTGCATGTGCAGTAACCAGCCCAATATCAGCACTCAGAACAGAGATGGCTCTGCCTTTCTCTGAGGAACATCAGCTCAGCTCACAGAGGGAGGCACAACCAGGAGAAGCCAGGAGATCCAATGCCCTGTTCTGCCATTTGGGACTGCTTTCCCCCACACACTCCAGAAGGGCAGAGGAGAAGCAGAAATTGTTATGGGACAGATGGCAAAGGGGATTGGACACAGATTAGGAAATTGGGCTCTTTCATGTCAAAGGCAATTTTGAGGAGATATGAAAGTTTTATAAAGAAATCATAGATCATATTGAGAAGGTGAATGGGATCAGCCACTCATCACTGCCCGCTAACTTGACAGTCTCAGGCAGCACAGACATTATTGACAGAAGACTTACAACAGTCAAGAGGAAGCATTCTGCTTTCTCATGCTGCCTTGCCACCCTTCCCAGCAATGCTAGGTGTCAATATTATTGCCACTGTTTAGGATAAAGCATTAGCGTATGCAAAAAGTCATTGGCGAATTCCACCCTTATGCACTAGAGATTTGTAGAAGCTGCCATGAGCAAAGATACAAACCCATCTTCTAACTGAGAGCCCTTAACCTGCCAGCTGCCAGAGCTGGGAGAGTCCGGAAAGCACGTTCTGTACTCACACCGTGTCCCACCCTCCCTCTTCAAGCATGTGCTGGAGAAGCAGCAATGGTCAATGGTTGGGGCTGCTGAGACCACCCCTCTGCCTCCTGCATGCAGCCAGGAACCCAGGCCAAGAGGGGAAGAATTAACTTGCAGATGCTGACTAGAACTCTGCAAATCTTTCCGTGTAGCCGGAGATGAGCATTCTCTTCCAGAGCACTGCGCCTGCTCACATGGGTCTCCACATCCATGGACGTGACAGCGCGTCCCTATCACATTCATTCTCTTGTAACGCATTTCTTCAGAAGAGGAAACCAGAACCTTGAGTAATGACAAATGCTGAAAAGCCCTTGTTTTGTGGGCTACTATGAAAAATATGGAGAAGTTCTCACTCTGAGAAAAAAACCCAAAAAGCAGTAGGAGTAATAATAGATTAAAAGCTCACTACATAAATACACTGCAAAGCGGACTGATACCAAACTAGGCAAAAACTAGAAAGCTGTAGAGAAGAGAGGAAAAGTACATATTCCAGAACTGAAGAAAATGTCTTAGAATGACAGCACCAAGTAGTTCCAATATTTTCATTCCTTAAAAATACATATGGGAAATGATTTTATTAACATCTGCAAGTATCTTAACTCTGGAAGTAGGGCACTAGGTGCTCAAAATCCCTCTTCTAAAAAAGCTCAGCAACCATGACCAAGAAAAACAATAGACAGAAGCTGAGGCCAGGCATTTAAACTAATGCTAACTGAGCAGGGAAAGAGCAACAAAACCCAAAGAAATTATTTTTGTTGGTAGAAGCTGTCAAAGGACATTTGCTAATTTCTCATTGGTTTTGATTATGCAGGATAACCTTTGAAAAGGTGTGCTTTAGGAAACAGAAGCCATGCAGCCAAACACAATGCATGCAAGAATTCTGTGAGATACAGCCTACACATAAAGCTGAAGAAGAACGTGCTGGTCTTGGTCTGTAAGGCGCTGAAGAAGGATACAGTGTAGGGCTGAGGATACGAGTTCTATGGGGAGAGAGCTGAGATAACACAGCGCTGACAGCATTTACCAACTGCCGGTGTGAAATGGCTCTCATAAAAAAGAATCCCTAGCACTGAAAGCTGAATATAGCCAACGTCTGAAAAGAGTCAGACAAGGTACTTTACATCCAGGAAATGACACTGACTGCCTTTTCTATTGCCATACAGTTCCCCTCTAGTTAAATACAGCTTTTTTCACAAAAAACCATAGGTAGGTACTGAAGGATGAAATTCTATTTTTAGGATGAAAATTTGAATGTTTTTAAACTGCTGTCCTAAGAAGAGCATAATATTTCAAATCATTCGGAAACCTAAAGCATCCCTTTTACTTAACTGATGGTGGTTTTGCCCCACTTTATTTCAGACTGAAAATGTTTACTGCTGGTGAAGTGAGAGGGATGCAAGTTCTGCAAATACTGCTCCGATCGCCTAGAATCAGCTTCCTGGTAAACATGGAATTGAGGAAACATTGACTTTTGAGTGCACTTTATTTTTCCCACTGTCAAACTGAAGACGAACCAAGCACAGGAAAGATAAAATTCTGACTGCATACTGGCAGTTGGACAATTGTTATAGGTCCTTTCCTATTCTCTTCCATAAGAAAAACTTAACTTGCAAATACCACTTGTTCTGGAAAAAGGCATTCCCCAGGCTACACCCAGCAGTGAAATGGAGCCACCTCTGAAGGAGAGCTGGCACAGACAGGGTTACATCTATCACTTCATCCCTAAGGTAACAGAAGAATTCTCTCATCTTGGGGGGCCCCGGGACTGCAGCATCTCCGACAGCACTCAGGACAGGACATGTGCTAAAATGACAAAACCATCAATCCCCAAGTGATTTGCCTGTGCCCAGATTCACCTACACACGTCCAGAGGTGCTGGGGAGGTAACCCCCCTCCTCAGTGGGTATTCTGAGCATCTAGATTTAGGTATCCAACTTTGGCTTCAGTTAGGGCTTTGTTGTCTGCGTGATAGCTAGAGATGAACCATGATAATTCAGAGCCTAACAGCACCTCAGTTACAAGAGAGGAAATCACATTTTTGAACAGGGAGTTATTATCCAAATATCTCTTCCCTATTATCTGCTCACTGCTCAACACTTTCATGTCATGGTTATGTTAATTACCAGGTTATCAGAACCTTCCCAGCTAGGCAGAAGCTGAATTTCTAGCCTACAAAAATAAGCATGGAAAAAAGCCCTGAGCCTATCCCTCCCAGCACCTGATACAAAGAATATAGTAGCAGACTATGGCTCCAAGGGGCTTCAGCAGAATGTCCAAGACCCCTTTTTGTTGAAAGCTGTGACATCGCAATGCCGTAACCCAAGACAGACTTCATCAGACGCTCCAACATGTATACAGCTGAACCGACAGGCACATGCAGCAGCTCATTCCCTACCTGACAGGAATGGATGGCTGCACTGCTGCACGTGGAGAGCAACCGTATCGCTCTTGTTTCAGCAGTGCTCTTCAAAAGTGACAAAATATCCTGCCCAGATTACAGGCTACAATAATCATCGCACGCAACTGGTGAGAATCTAGAGCCTGCTCCGAAAAAGCAAAATGAAATTACACCCACTCATCCCACATACAGTCTTTTATCTGTGTGAGTTGTTGGTAGACGCCCTGGTAGATCACAGCCAGGCCATACAACACTTGTGCTTCTCGTCTATGTTGTTTCATTAAAGCTTATTTATTTTTACAGCTTTTTACTAAAAGCTAGGAAAACAGAGCTTCAGTGACCCACAGAAATGAGAAGACAGCATCATACTGATAATTTGTCACACAACAGTGAATTAAATTGTGCAGCGAAGTACAACTGCTTTGCTACTGCCATACTTCTTTACAGGGACATACTATTTTTGGTGCTTAACAACATGTAGGCTTTTCAATATTGCCAGTTAATAAGAACTAAGCAAACCAAATGATTAAGCTGGAACAAAGATGCTTTTCGCATAATGCGGCTCACTGGACCCTTCAGCAGCACACACGTATACAGATGCACAGTAGATGGTTCACAGCAGCTATTGTCGTGAGTTACACACCTCGGACTTGTAGCCCAAGTTTACATCCTATAGGAAACACTGGAATAAACAGTGTGCTAAACATTCAGACTTGAGATCCACAGGGCATTTTCAGCAACTGTTTATAACTCAGTACATGGATATTATACAGTATGATAAAAATAAGAAGATAAAGTTGCTTTAATATATTACTACTCACACAGCAACAGTCCAATTTTATGCTATTTTCATATATTTATCATTATGTAGTAATTTACAATAGCAACCTATTTTGCTTCTCATTTTTATACAGCAAATTTATATTATACCTGGCTGTAAGCAGTCGTTGCTTTTGTGTGTTTGTGCTTTCAGCTACACAAACTCCTGGCACTCCCACGGTTACAGGGAAGATCCACACCTACCCATTTTACTGTACCTACAGGCATCTTTGCCATGCATCAGGGATAGCTTACAGTTTTCATGGTTTGCTTTCTGGGGATTAAAATGCTTTTAAGTGGGAAACAAACTTTCACAAACTTAGCATATGCCTAAAGGATCTCAAGAAATACAAGGCAGTTCAGTGTTGAGTGCTACAGGAGGCTAACATGCCACCAGCCGATACAGCAACATTCTTCTTTTCTGCAGCCTGCACCCTCAACTCCTGTTTATTTAGAAATGCTTACAGCACCCCGAGTACTCTCTACTTCCCTGAAATAATGCTATGAAGACTATGAAAGAGCATGCAAAGCTTTTGATACAGCACACATGGAGGTGATGGAGAGCAAAGGTGGTGAGAGCCAGGAGGGGGAAGCAATTTTGAGAAGCCCAAAGCAGGTAAGCAGACAGGAAACAGCAGGACCATTCACCACATCAGTAGCAAAATACTTTTCCTCTTAATGCTACAAACATACCTGAATACTGGGGAACCATGACATGCTTGCATGACAGAGAACAGGGGGTAAAAAGCATATCAGAGCATGCTTAGTCACATACCCTGATCAGACAGGTTTGCAGTGGAGTGTGAACTGGTATACAGTGAATCGAGCAGACGCACAGCTAAATACTTTACACTCAACAGCAACCACTGCTCAAGACCTGAAGACTGTTCCTAGGTATGTGTAAGTCCCCTCAGTGCCCCCTCTGAAGAGCTGTAAGGGTGCAGAGGATGTCTGCCTACCCTGGACCATACACACACACCCCCTTATCCAATCCAGACTCTGAAAAGATAACTAATGGGATAAAAAACCCAGAGGACAGTACTACTGAAACTTCAGAGAGCAAAACAGTGTGAGACTATTTTATATAAATAACAATCAAAGCCAATGAGATTCATTAGTGCACTGAATAGTCTCCAGAGGGAAGTAGTAATGGCCACAGCATTGGCGATGCTTCAGTTCAATTCAAGCATAAAAACCCTTGAGTAGCATGGGGCTGTCTGTATCTGTGGTTCACTTTCAAGCTTGAATAATAAAAGATGAGACAAACATATAGAGCTCAGATAGATCAGGTCTGACACCCGTTGAAGGAAATAAAGATTTACCAGAGGTACAATACTTCATAGAAGTACTTCAAACATCAACAGTTGAGCCTTGTTACTCCCCTTTTCCCAAAAGAAGGGATTATATGAGCACTGGGATGGGGGGTGACCACAGTCCTTCCTTTCAGCTTGGAGCCGTGACCACTCCTCTCTGCAAGAGTGTAATGAGCATCACACCAAGAAGCTCCTGGAGTGAAAGCATTGAGAGAAAAGTAAATTAGAGTACACCTAATAAAAAAAAAAAATATATTTGAAAGATTCTATCCTATGCTGCCTAACTGCTGATTTACAGAGCACTGTTTGAGAGCACAGACTTGGGTTTTAAATGAAAAATTGAGGTGAATGAATGTTTCATAGCACCTGCTGCACAAGAGAACAACCTGTATTGGAGGAACTTAGACACTGTCTGTTTCATGCCCCCGCCCGAAGCCTCCAACACTTGTGAACCTTGTCCCATCTGTCCCTGTGTCCTGCTGGGAGGACAAGGTGAGGCACACCGCCCTGGACGGCCCCACAGGACACCCAGCACGCGGCAGATGCCAGAGCTTCTCACCATGACCAAGGGTGCTCAGTTCGACGAAGCTGCCTCTGAAGCACCAAGCAGAGCTACGGGTGCACAAGCAAAGCGTGGGGGGCACGCCCGAACGCCCTCGGGGCGAGACCCACCAGGTTGCACTTGCTAGAACCCAGCAATCGCGAACTGGATGATCTTAGGGTCCTTCCCAACCCTCACCATTCTGTGATTAACTTCTGAGAGCGCAGTGCCCAAACGGGCGTGGGCTGGAGCCAGCCCCGGGCTGGTTATTCCCCGTAAATCCCAGATGACCCATTTCTTGCGCGGACACGTCGGTCACAACGAAATGCATTAAGCTCCTTAACCTCCCGAGAAACCGCGCTGACGCGGCCGGGCGCGGGCACAGCTGTCGAGCAACGGGCGCACGGCGGGGGGGGAGCGCAGCCGGGGCGAGGGAAGGTCCCGGGGCAAGGGGAGAGGGTCCCGACGCT
>JANHGB010018830.1:0-24241 GCA_026283785.1 Coracopsis vasa | reverse complement strand
TCATTGCTTTTTTTTGTGACTGGACTAAATAAACCAAAGAAAAGTAGAAATTGTGTCCTGATTTTTTTTTTTTTTTTTAATTTCTGAATGCCTTATTTTGCTCTGCTTTTTAAGTCTGTTTGTGGTTTGTTTGATTTTTTTTCTACTCTGTCTATTCAAGACTCCCGCATTTCTGTGAATATTTAAAATAAGAATACTCAGCCTGCAAAGCTGAACATGTACACAGATTAGCAGTGTAGAGTTGGGGTTTTTGAGCTGGATGTGTGTGTTGGGTTTACAGTGTCCAGGCTTCTGCTGTCTTCCTCCATGCACATTCTGTCCAGCAGAATGTTGTCAGTCTCATATTGATTAGGGCTTTTAGATGCAATAGGAATACAGCTAATAAGAAAATGATGAGTTGGTGTGTATCTGTGTGCTGTGCTATCCCTTAATGAAATGTCTGACTGCCAAATATGTTAAGAAGTTAACCAGTCAGAGATATTTTCCTGGAGGAGTAGTGATAGAGCCTGGTGGGTTTGCAACTGAAGAGGGGAGCTTAGAGCCAGCTGTGCAAGCATATGAAGTTTACTTGTCTATTCATCTCCCTACCATGAGTTAGTTATGCTAAGGTGGTACTCAGCAAGAGCAGCTAGCAGTGAGACCAGGAGGATCTCAAGATGGTTAATGACAGGATAAAGAAGAAGAAAGGTGATTTTTCAGTTTGTGCTGCCTGTTCCACTTACCCTTTCTGTGCAGTGAATAATCCCATAGTCATAGTTAACTGTCAGTAACTTACCATATTTGGATTCCCCAAACAAAATGCAATGTTTGGTTCAGCTTTGAATGGCAAGCAGTTCCTTATGGAGCTTAATTGTTTTGTTTACATGAAGCTAGTTACTTACCATGTGGTAAAAACAATAGGCTGACTGGCTTAACTTGTGATTAGAATGAGATAAACATGGAAAACAGGGAGGCTGTATTTCTTAAACAGACCGCAGGTCAGATGCAGCCTCCTTGGCTGGTAGCAGTGTAGAAAACCTGCTGCATGGCATACCCTTTGTCACAGCTGTGTGACTTTGCTGTATGTCCTCACTTTCTGATCTTCAGCTAAAACCAAGTGATATTCCTTAGGTCTTTCTATTCCGTGTGGACTAAGCACCTTTCTGATAGTTGTCTGACTCATGGACCAGACGTGGCAGAGTGCATGCAGTGAACATGAGGCCATCACATAAGGCTTTGGCCTCACATTCCCCCACAGCTTAACGTGAATTGCACCCATTTTGCAACAGAGGCAGCTACTTTTCTTCTATTCAGTAAGGAGACAGGGCAGATAGTTGGGGCAACACGAGCCTTGATTTCTGAACACTCACGCCTGTTGTGTGGTATAGAGAGCAAAAAGAGGTTGCTCCGATTAAGCCAGGTCTCTTCCAGACAGTCATGCTTGCTACTGACAGGAGACCTTTTAACAAGGTTGCTCCTACCATAGCAGAACACTGTTCTTGTCATGGAGTAGCCCTCCAACCACAGGCACTACCAGTATGACAGGAGTGCATGACCCAGCACGTGTTTTCCTGCCCAGAATTTGAGATGTTCTTTGGCAGGGCTGCCTGACTAACAGAAACAAACGAAATTTTTTGCTCAGGACTGGAGCTCACACCCTGATGGAGTCAGTTGCGTCTTAGGAAGCAAGGGCTGATGCCAGTTCTCCCCACATAGCAGAGCTTTTCTGAGCTCTGAGCAGCGAGGACATTCCAGAGATTTTTATCTGTTTGCTTCTTGATTTCACTGGTGGCTTTTCCCCTCCAAACATGTGAACTAAAAGTCAGAAAGCTTGCTAAGAAGGACTTACAGCTTATTCTTCAGGTAGTTTCTGTTGATGGAAGGGAATTCTGTTACACCTACACATACCAAAGGACTAAGGTAGATGTTCTTCATTAATTTGCCTGAAGTTAAGTAAGTTGCAGTCTTGTTAGTAGGAGACACAGACATACCAGCTGAGCGAGCCTTCCTGCCAGCCCTGCAAACTGGAGAAAAGTTGCTAACGTGTCTTATTTTGTGAATCTCTGCAACCGGAAAGGAAAGGCCATTGAAAATATACACAGAAAGTATAAGTGCAGAAGAGCACCTGTAAGCCTTAAATCTTCTTTATCTCACTTTTCCATGATTGAATCTGGCACAGTTGTGTGCTCAAATCTTTGGTGTTTACAGTTGTCACCTCCACTTGAAGAGATGTGACTGGAGGCTGGTATCCGTTAGGTCAGTATACCTCCACAGCTGTTGCTCTTCCCTCTGCAGGCTATCTCTTGCTTGCAGAGATAATGCCAGGCAGAAATATTTCCTCTTTGTGTATGTTTGTGACACAGAAGAACCACACTGGGAAATAACCAGACCACAATGAGAGTGATGAGAGTTGTCATTACCTTCCCAAGTGTTCAGACTATGAAAATAAATTTTTAAAATCTATTGAAGATTTAAGCAGTAAGAGCCACTTGCCCTCCACCACCACTTGAATATAGTGTGAGCTGCTTCTGTAGCTGGAGGCCTTCTGAATAAAGACTATCACTTGTTTTGAGTATACAAGAGTTTACAAGTACATTACAAATGGAAGGGTTATAGCATATCTGCTCTTGCCTTGTCAGTCTTCTGCTTGTGTAACACAGAGCCGAGTAGTCATCACAAAAAAGAAAACCTTCAGAAATGTGTCTTTGAGGAGGTAAAACCACCACAAGGATCAGTGGTCTTCCTCACAAGAATTCAGTATCTGAGTTGAGGGTTCCCAGAGGCTGACCTGGAAAGCTGCTAAGTATGACCCTCAGAGGGATATTCACATTGCGGTTGTTCTGCACTGTCATGCATATTGATTTTTGTTGTGCAGCCCCTAGCCTGATGTTCCACCCATAAAGTTGCCCTCCACAGACAGAACTCTGGGAATCCCTGAGTTCATCATCCAAGAAAATCTTTATTTTGGAAGACAAACTGAAAAAGATAATCTATTTTGACAAGTATTACCACACCTCTACACCTCTCATGCATGCATTTTTCAAAGTTCTTGCTTTCATTTGAGACAGCAATTGCAGCAAAACAGTAATATCAGCAATATATAAAAAATTTTTGGGCAAGATCCAGTACACGCATATCGTGGTGAAATCATTCTTAATATTATTTAACAGCAACCTGGTGTCTGGTCCAGAGAAATTGGTCACAACTATATCTTCCTTTAGACATTTAAGCAAATGGAACATGTGAGTTTGGATGTAGTGTGAATGTGTAGGGCAAGGAGGACATGTATCATAATTTGTCTTTCACTAAGAATTGTCAAACACATTCCTCCTCCATTTTTTGGCGGTGGATTGTTGATACAGTCATAGCAGCGTAGCCCTTCAGCACTCCTTACCAGGTAACCTTATCTGGGAACTCTCACCTTTCTCATTGGGAGGAGAGGGAAGGAAAATTGGAAATCTCTGGCTTAAGGAAAAGTACCTTCTATAGAAGTTAAGTGAAGATCAACTAACCTGTGGAAGCATCACAGGCTGGAAACCTGAATGTTCTGACAGATTCTGTCATTTTAGGAACGGAGCAGGCAGCAGTCCTGCAATGTCATCATGGTCGTTCTCACGTAGTAGGAAGTGGCATCGCTGCCCTGGATACAAACATCCTACAAGAGAGGTAGAGAAGTGAAAAAAGTAGTCAGTGACCAACCCCACAGAAGTAAATGCTTGGACACAGCTGATACTGTGAGTCTTGGGAGTGCAAGGTAGCAATACAAGTCCTTTGGAAAGAGTATCTGTGTTTGTAGTGAAAGAGGTAATACCTACCCATTAATAAGTCTTAAAAAGCAAACAGACAAACCCCCCACCAGACCCAGCAGTCTTACACAGTCATTGTTTTTCAGCTTTCAAAACTCTTCCTCTGAAGAGTTTTTGCTAATGGGTGGTCTAAACCCCAAGCTAATGAAATATTTGATCCATCTTCTGTCATCTTTGAAGCAGGAATGCCTACTGTGAAAATCATCTGACCTTGGAGGATCAAGGAGGGAAGTTCACAGGTAAAACAGACTTTCTGCCCTTTCTTGTTGCCATAATGCAAGAGTCCACACTAGGATCTGCATTTCCAGACATGTGCATGGTGTAGCACATACCTTGAGGTGGCTTACAGCAGACAGCACTTTGTGGTAAATGCTGCATTGGAACTAGGATCACCCGTGTCTCTGCTGCTGAAAGTAGGGAAAAAAACTACCTTCACACTCCTTAATGAAGAGTATGCACCCATGCAGTTTTAGCTCCTTAATTACTCCAGCCAGTTTATTGTGGGCCGTGGTAACTATGCTGTCTGTCTGTTCTTGCTTGCATCCCTAGGAGACAATGAGATTGTGCAGTGGATATATTGACAGCAGGGTTGGGTTGGGGTTTTTTCCCCAAGTTCCTTTGCCTTTGTTATGTTCTCCATGCAGTCCCCTTTAATCATCTCTTTCTGTTCTGGTGAGTCTTACAACTTCTTCCAAGAGATTTTTGGTTTTTTGCTGGACACATCCATGAGCCCCAAGGAGTTCTACCTTGTAGTTCTGGGGCAGTTTTGTTCCCTCAAAATATCAGTCTGCATCCACCCCTATAAATCATTTTACGTCTGTCCCTAATCTGTCACTAATCTCCAGGCAACCAAGAGGCTGGCCTCTCACCTGTCTTGAGCTCTTGAGAATTACTCAACAGTTGCACAAAGCCTTCTTTCTTCCTCCTGCAGTGAAGATAGCACCAAGGTATGGGTGTGTAATGGGCCAGGCTTTTCACTTTTGCCAGGGGCTGTAATATGGTGACATAAAGATAGGGAGAGATGTTCATTATTGAGTTTGGCACGGAGGCCTCAGAGTCCTTTGCTATTTCAGGCCTCTTAGGGTTCTCATTGTCCCACAGGGACTTTCTTCCCCAGCTTTCCTGACCCTTTACTGTCTGGCCAGGTAGATATTACCAGATCTGCAGAGCCAGCAAGTACAGTAGCCCTAAAAGACGGTGGAAAGAAATGAAGCTATGACATTATGTCTGATTTTTTTGCTCCTTTGTCAGAGGCTGTTATGGATTTAACAGTTTTTTGATAACTAGAAAGTTACCCTTCTAATCCTGGTTTGGCTTTTTTTTTTTTTTTTTTGCTGGGTGCTTAAAGAGAGATGCCAGAATTACCACCTTTGGTTTGGGGACTGTAATTTCAACACTTGTGATTACAGTAAGGTAGGATCATCACCATTAGTTCACAGCTCGATGTCCTTTTACCCTGGAAATTGAGCTATACCAAGTGAAATGTTTGCATCTGCTTTCTTTCCAAGATGTGCAGCTGGATTTTAAAGCTAAATGTTTGCCACTGGGGCAGACAATGTGCTAGGCTTAAGTTTACTTAGCAAAACTTTTTTTATTGGAGTAGCTCATGTAACTTGTTAACATGCAAGAAATTATTAAGTTTTCACTTCCTCCACTCCCATTTCCTGTTTGGATGTTGAAAGGAAGCCCTGATTGCTAATTTGTGATTAGCCAGCAACCCAAATTGAATTTAATCCTATGGGTTTGTGTGGTGCTTGCCTATGCAGATACCACCTCTCTCAAGAGTGGGCTGTGAAGTCTCACATTTCTTGATGAGAGCTGTAAACAATTTGCTCTTCTTTCCGTGAATTCATGGCCTGCCTTTTGAGAACAGAGGTAATGTCTGACCTGCTGGCACATGAGAGAGGAAGCTAAAACATTGGATGCAGCAAGAAAAGGGAGGTGTGAGGAGGGATTTCCCATCTTGCTTGCCCAGGTGATGGCACTATGCAATAGTGGGAATTTTTGCCTGTAGCTTTTGTCGTGTGACTGGATTGTGTTTGTTTGAGATATGACGGATGAGTGAGGTTTTTAATCAGTAAGAGTAGCTGTTTGTACTTTTAGGATGCCTCAGCACTCTCTTTTGTGTAAAATGCTGTATATGCTGTAGGCAGCTTGGGTTTAAATCTGCTTTGCACCCCTGAGTTGAGGATTTTGTGCATAGTCAAGTGTAGGCAGGATCAGAAGTGGATTAATGGGTGACATTAATCTGGCCATGAATGAAGTGGTGATGCCTTTGGAGCACCCTTACTTTCAAGGCTTTTGTGTAAGTCCTTTGTGTTCCCCTTGGTAATTCCTAGACCTGACAAAGGAGCCAAACCAGAGGTATATACATGTAGTATGCTCTAGAAAATTAGAAGGTTGTGTGGAGCCTCAGTAGGATCCCTCTTTCTGCCCTGCATACCAATTGGTTTGGGGTAGTACTTATATATATATAAAACAGAGGGGTTTTTAAGGAATCTCTGACCCCACCTGCAAATGCCGGAACTGACTTGGGCTGCCAAATACAGGCCAATGCAGCTGACATCATCTAGAAAATCTTGTGATCTTTTTTTTTCATGTTGATGAGTTCAGACCATTTCCATTCCTCCCTCCAATAACAGTCTGAGATTAGGAGCACATACAAATCTGTGGGGAATTCTGATCTCAGAATTAACTTTACAAAATCTTAGACAAGCTGATTACCCTCTTATTTTAATTCTCAAAAAGGTGATGAGGGGTAGTATTTTCTTAACACAGAGGTGTTACAAATGCATTCATAATATACCTTAAAGCTAGAAATGCTGTGTGAATATTAAATAGTTTTGTTGCTATGAATCACATCTTAAGTGTCCTATACATCTATTACAAAGGCTTTTAGCAAACACATGCCCTTTGAAATAGCCTGACCCTTTCCACTTTTTCAGAGGCATTAATAGTTTCCTGGCTCAGTGTTTTAGGAAATGTTGTCATAGTCTGGAGGAACCAATAAAAACATAAGTCACCTATTTTGTCTGGTCATTTTATGCCAGGATATTTGAGGCTAGAAGCTGTGGAGGGGTAGGAGGGGACTGCTCCATTTATGTAGGTAGAAGACATAAAAGTTTTAATACCATTTTAGTATAACTTTGCATATTAAGACTCTAGACCTATGTGAGAAATAGTGTTTTTTTGAGTTCACAGACAGAGGCTCTAGATAGTTTTAGCAACTAGTTAACTAGGTTTCCCCCTTCCTAAGCCATTTATTGCTTCAATGCGTGATGAAAAGGATGTTGTCTTTGAAGAAGAGTATTTTATTGGTTTCAGACTTACATTGTCATCTAATAGAAGCAATAGAGCTCTTAAGGAAAGACAGTGCCTAAAACAAATGGAGGTAAGTGATTATGGAAATATGATTGGTGGGACAATAGCTTATTAGGTATGGTCAATGCAGAGCATTTCCCACTAGTAGAAAATGCAGTAATTTAAATTAAAGAACTACTGGATGAACAAAGCATCATTACATGACATGGTGAAGAGCAAACCGTGAATATCTGTAACAGGCATCCCGTGACACTCTGTTGTCCGTTATAAATGCCAGCACTTACATTTGTCCTAACCCCGCCATCTTTGCATAGTTTTGGTTCTCTCTGAGGCAAAGCCTCCAGCAAGTGTGTTAGAAGGTCCTGACCGTGATGTCTTGGATCTGTGGAGAGCAGACATGCATGGCAGTTTTTCCCCTACTGTGCTGTCTCCTCCTGCAAGCTTCAAATAGTGCCTCAGAGGTGGGAGATGTATGTTGTTGCTAACTTATGCTTGGTTGCATGCAGCTGGAATAGACTGCCAGACCCCATTTATCCTCTACCTCTTCCCAGAGCATCCTCCAAAGAGAACCAAAGTTTTTGCCCATTTTGGGGAGGTCATGCACTGTATTTTCTCTCTGTATTTCATCAGAGTTGGAGACCAGTCTAATGTTTGTCAGCAGTCTAGGGAAGCTGAAGGATAACACTTACTTCATCCTACACAGCTATCTTTCTGGAAATGAACTGTGGCACCAAAAGAGACAACCACCTCTGTAAGCTGTGCCATAATGCATTATGCAGACTCTTCCCCTCCTCACCTGCCCCTCAAACTAGAAAAATTAAACAGCTTTATTTCAGCTTCTGCTGTAGATGCAAACGGAGTTAACATGCAGCTGTTGTTCTCTTAAGAATTCAAACTGTTGTTTAGCCTGCTGTTCGCGTACTACAGGCCACCATTAAAAAAATCCTTGAGGATTTCAGGAAGATGCAAAAGGAGGGCATGGATACCGAGTTACCTTAGTTAGAGTCCAGTCTAAAGGGGAAGTTGCTACTGATTTACTGTTTTTACATTTCTTGAACCCGAAAAGGTGTTACCACAAGAGTTATACAGCAGGCCAACACTCCACGAATGAACTTCAGTGTTAACTCGTGCCAGACATCTGTCCATTGTATTTTTTTGGAGGCTTTTCTCTCCACCTCTCAATTCAATGTGCCAAATGCTGGTTCTTGGTCTTTCTCCCACCCAAGCTGAGTGTGTATGAGTCAGTCCTATGGCAGAGATGTTGGGCTCTGTTGCTTTGCACTCATGACCACCACAGGAGATGTTGCCTTGAGATAAGCAACAGTGGCTTTGCCTTTGTACTTGTCAGGATGTCTTATTATTTTCTTCATTATGTGTACGTTTTGTCAGGTCAGGCCTAGATTTGTCACTGTACTGTGCCATGAGATACCCTTTCTAAACTCCCTCTTAAACTGGAGCTGGATCATGTGTGGAGTTGTCCCTGAGTACCAGCACTGGGTGACACCAGGGTTAATGCTGAGTCCCAAAGCACAATGTGCAGTCTCCAAAGCCTTTAAGTGTCTTAAGAACTGCCAAGTTGAGTTGGTTTCTCAAAGTTAATAGATCGGAGTCCTGAAGAACTGTGTGCATTGAGCAGGATGCATAGGTGAAGCGGCGAGTACAACATTGCCATTGTTGTTGCTTGTCACGGCAACAAATTCAAGAAAAAGTGCCCATGTCAGGTGCTCCTACCAACTACTGTGGGGCTTCTGGATAGGCAAGGCTCCCCTTCCAACTGCTGTCTGCTCTATTCTGATTTCATCCCTGTCAAGGGGGTTTAGGCCTCAGGGAAGGAGAAGTTTGGTTTTTTTCTCTCGTGCCTGCTGCTTGGATTGTCGGGGATTAGGGCAGGAGGAGCTCTTCTCAGTTGTGTGCTTAGTTCAGTCATTTGCAGATGAGAGCTTTCTGATTTTTACCAACATGCAGTTAAACTGTCACGAACTGTGCATGTACCTGTACTTTAAAAATAAATATTCCACTTGCATTCAGCAGCAGAAGTGTGACCTCAACAAGAACCACATTTAAAAGCAACACTATGATTTTAATCCTCAGCTTGCCCTCTGCTCCCCTCAGGGTTTTGATGAAGGCTGGAATTTCTTCATTGACTGCAGGATTTTTAAAGAAAAAAAACGGTGAAACTCCCCTAAGCAAGAAACAGTCCAATCCCACCCAAAGAGATTTAGTGAAATTGAAGCTGTAGAGAAGGTGAAGGCAATTTCTTACACTGTATTCATACTCTTTTGTGTCCTAACATACAACTTGGCCATAGCAGTCATGTGAAAATGCGTAACCTCTTTTGTTAGGCTGAATACCCTGTGGTTTCAGAGTTTACAGCAGATAAAAGGAAAAGGCCTTGTCTTCAGACGTGTCTGTGCAGGGCCTAGAACACTTTTGGCTCTAAGTAAGAAATAATAATGAGACCAAAGCCTCTCCGCCAGCTAGTGAAATGAAAATGCTGTTATTTCACAGCTATGGCATTGGAGAATTATATTTCATTAGAGTTGATATTAAAAACTCTGATGTCAGTTGTGAAATGTGACTGACTTGAAATTTGCAAAACACATAGGAAATTTTTTCATAATGTGTTGTCACTTTAGAAGTCTGGCAGTCCTTTAGGTTCACTCATAAAATTTTAAGTTCTCAGAAGAGGAAAACCCCAAGACTGTTTCCCCAAAACTTTTAAAGCTCTGCTTCTACTAGCAAATGCCATTTTTATAAAGTATGTGCAAGTAACATTCTGAATGCTTCAAACAGCAGCAGTTGTTAGGACTTTCATATTGGAGAACTGTGTCAAGTAGTCATGAGCAATAAGGTGTTCTAGACATTTAACTGGCAGCTTTTTAAAAGTCAGTGGTCAGAGTGGAGAATGGCAGTCCAAAACTATTACTGGTTATTCAATGCAAAAAATCCCTGTTGTTTTGCCACTTTTTCTTTCCTGTTTGGTGGTTTACAAGCTTGCATTACTAGGAAGGAATATGTGCACAGCAGTTGCATTGAGTGGGTTCCAGTGGGTTGCTGAGCTGCAGAACTATTTCCTCGTTAATCTTGTTTTCACAAAATCCTGAAGTACTTGTAAATCAGACTGTTACCTCTCTTAGTCACAGTAAAGACATGAGGGCTATATGCATTAGTGCTTAGTGTTCCTTGCTAGACAATATTTAAATGTTCAATGCGCTATGTGAGTAAGCTTATTTCTGTTACGGTTAGATTTATTGTAGGGGGTGGTAAACAATACTTCATTCTAGGCATGTTTTTCTGGTTTGGGTTTTTGCTCAGTTGTGGAGAATTTGTGAAATATAAATACATTGTCATTTGCTAATAGAAAAATATATTAAGGTTAAATATCAAATCCAGTCTGTAGCCTGGAGATATACTAATGACTAGACGTGTGTCCCTTTCTGCTTGGGTACCTCCAACTCTGCAGTAACCTAAGCTTCACACTGTGCTCCCCATTGAAACCTTTGTTTCAATGGGGAGCAATACCTAGAGTCTGCTACATCCAGTCAGGAGCAACGTTGATGCTGTATCACCAAATAAGCCTTAGATTGGCAGTTACCCTGTTTTGTCCCTGCTCCCTCCTTTCCCCACCATGTTCTAATTATAAACTTGCTGTGCACTGGTTTCTCACCAGATATTTAGGAGCTTCATATCTTCAGGATTTCTCTCTCTCTTTTGAAATTGGGCAGCAATAGTAAGGGACAATGTCTGGTAGGCGGTTGTAAAACGTATTATGAGAGATTTCCTTTAGAAAGGAGTCTCGAATCAATCTTGTAAAATCATTTTTACAGGTTTAACCAGTTGTGGATAGCATTTCTTACCAATTCACTGAGGTTAATGGCTTTAGAGTGTGATGAACCTTAGTAATGTGAAGGCTCTTCAGTAGGCCTGAAATGCTAGCTAATCCCTGATTGGGCAGATTCAGCTGTTTCATTTTGAAATTGTCAGCTGATTTGTATGAGCAGATCATTTTATTTTTGGTGAGGGAAAGGAGGGGGATGCTTGTGTATGGGGTAGATCAGCCTGTGGGCTTAGGGTCTGGGTTAAGGGAGTTTGTATTTATCAGCAGGTTCCAAGGCAGGTGGAAGCACAATGGTTTGGGTTAAGAGAAGTCCCTACAGTGTGCATCTGTTCAGCCTGATATCTTCATGTGCTCAGGGACTGTCAAATCAGATTTTTTTATTTTTTTTTTCTGAAATAGTAAAGGTGTTGAAACACTGTCTGGAAACAGAAAACGTTCCCAAGCTTTTATGGATACTTAGTCACCGGCTCTTGCTTGTTCCCTTAATAAGCTTAATAAGCAATGTTCTTAATTGGACGAAGTTGCTACTATTTCAGGTCAGCGTGTGTGTTTTCTCTTACCGTTGCCATGGCACAGGTAAGACAGATACGTTCTGTAGTTGTGTTTATCCTTTCATAATATGTGAATTTTTACTTTCAGCACTGTATTTGCAGCATAACAATGCTCGCAGTATTTTTCCATACCTACCACTGCTGGAGTTACTGCACTTGATTATTTCTCATTTGTCATACAGCAGTCTGTTTTACATGCCTACTTTTATGTCCATTAGAGTTAGCACCTAGGGCCTTTGTATTTTGGGTATTTTATAGCTTAATGGATACTTAAGGTTAGAGACATTACGTCATGGTTGCAATCTTACATAAACATAAACCTTAGAGCCTAATCTATCAGGTTTTTACACAGCTTAGTAAAATTGGCTGAGCTATAGCTTATCTTCTGAGGAGGTGTCTAATACTGATTTAAAGGTTTCAGGTGATGGAGAATCTAACAAAGATTAACTACAGAAGTTACAGTTAGCAAGATGTTATTGAGCTCTGTCACTGTTAAAAAATGTAGCTTTACTTAAAGTGCAGCAAAACAACAGCAGCAACCATAACCAAAATTAACCATTTGTCTTTTTTTTTTTCCCGCCCTCTTTATTTTTTCTCTTCTTCCTCTATAGTAAGATTTTTCATCATACTGATTGAAATCAAATATCTGAGTACTTCAGCTTTTACTTTTTGCTATGACAGAAATAACCTTAGGGAAGTCTGAAAGGTTTCCCAAATAAATTTTTCAATTTGGAGCATACTGGAATATCTAGAAATGAATCAAGTGTAAAGCAGCCCTGGGCACGCTGACACCAGTGCTGAGCCACAGCTGTCTCCTACTCTGGGTTCCCATTACTTTAATGACACCTATGGTTGGTTCATTGAGAATCACAGACTTATCCTGGCTGACATTAGCCTCTTTACCACAGAAGAAACAGTAGTAAGGTGTCTGGAAGTGTCATAAGGTTGTCTTACTGTTACCCCTACATGCAGGATTCAAATGAAATATAATATTGAAAGAAGCAATAATTTTATAGCAGTTTTTAAGGTAGGATTTTTATCTTGCTATTTTGTGCTTAACCAGACCAAATAAAGCAAACCTGGTTTGCCTTTGCATCTCTTTGTTTCGATTTTTTGGGTATTTTTGTTTTTAAAAGTAACATCCTTAAGAGTTGCTGATGGCTTTCATTAAAGTCACTGGGAGCACTGAAAATACAGATCAGCTTTGGAGGAAAAGGTGAAAAGGGAAGAAGCCCATGGTTGTCAAAACAGCCATGGCTGATGCTAAGTTAGCAGAGGGTTGTAGGCCAGTTTATTAGCAGTGGATATAAGAAAACCTCAGAAGCATTATCTTTTGCCACAGAACACTGGTTTTGAGAATAACAGAAACTCAGTTGCCCCTTTCAGTTACAACAGTGACAGTCTCAGAGGTTGATTGGGGATGGCACCAATCAACTATCCTTTTCACAGGGTCTCTAAATTTTAATCAGGAAAAGGGGACAGAGAAGCACCACCCCTCTTGTTTAAATTTGCTTCTTGTTGGAGCGTTTAAGGGGCTTCTGATTTAACAATAGCTAAAAACTGAACTGCTGCTTTCAGCTATTTTCTTAACCTTGCTAACTTGAAGTCATCCTTCAGTAGTCATACGGGCAGAGAAGTCTGTGATAACCACTTTACACTTTGCCAACCAAAGCCATTTAAAGAAGAAGGAGCTAGTATTCTCTGTCATGCCTGTTCACATCGGTATGCCCTCATGCGTTGTTTTCTTTTTAGATATTGTGAGATGAACAGAAGAGAGTGTTTTTCTCTGGATACTTATGCAACAGTTAAGTTTCTAAACTTGTGACATTGGTTTTCTGAGCATCAATGTGATCAGCTATCATTCAAGTTAGTAGAAACTTGACTGAGAATAAACTGAAGTCACAGCAGAGGCAGGTGGTTTGGTGTTCTTTCCTTGGATGAGCCATTTCTCATCACAGATGAGACTACCATTGTTTTATTCTTGATTTACATGTAGCTTATAAGCCAGTTCTTGTACTTGGTAAGAATATGTGGCCTTGGACCACTTTAAGTCTTCCAGGATTTGGTGTTTATTGCTGTAAAAGGCTTTCATAACAGCCTTTCTTCAACTGGTTTTCTGCATTTATTTAATGCTTATTATTTTGAAATTAATATGCATCACTGCCATTTCCTGAGAAATTATGAATTGGGCTTTCAAGTAATCAGTATGTTGTTTTTGTTGAGAGGGATCCTTAATTGCCTCTGTTTTCTTATTTTATATGTCTTCTTTAAGTGATACGTAATTATAATTAAGTGGTATAGAAAACCAGTAACTCAGCTAACTTCTTCAAGGGTTATGCTGTGAACAGACTCTGCAGGCAAAGCTATACAGTTATGTGCTGCCAATTAAGAGGTTAAGTAAGTTTCCAGTGTAAGAAACAAGATGGAAAGGTAGTGAATTATCTGAAGACTCTTGGGGCTGCTTGTTTCCAGGAACTGCAAGTCAGTGAGGTAGCCCACCTTCGTAGGGATAAACCGGGTATCATGCACTATAATGTTGCTGCTGCTTGTTTGCTTACTTAGGACTCTCAGTGCCCTCGTATTCCCAAATCTTGGTTTCTGAACTGTACCTTAAACAAAAAATGTCGCTTAATCCTAATGGTACAGGCAGCATTTAGGACTGTGATGTAACTTTTTAGCAGAACCTGTAGTCAGTGACGGAAGCCAGAAGAACAGCAGACTGAAAGATATTTTGGCTTTTTAAAGAAATACTAACGTCAGCTCAGCAGAGCTCCCAGATTCACATTTGGCAAAAGACAGATTACATAAGCAGCGGTGACTTTCCCCACACTTGGAAAGAGTTGGTTGAAATGCTTTACAGGTCCCCACAAGCACACTGGGCTGCTGCTTGCAGTGCTCAGTCAAAGCAAAGATAACTTCTGGCAGAAGTGTGGTCAGCCAGCCCTGCTCTGCATGCCCATGTTGACCAGGGAGGCCTGTCTGCTGCACTGGACACCACTCCTCCTGTTCTTCCAAAATGATGTGCTGGACCAGCTGAAAGGATCCCATGTGTCAAACCCACCTCCTGAGGTCTGGGGTGGGCCGGGCTGAAGATACCCACTGTCAGGGTGAATGTTAAATGAGGTTTTTGGAGCTCCTTGCCTGATAATAAACTGAAAGTTTAAAAAGATCACAGACAAATGCTTAGTGCATCCCCTTCTAAAAAGAGGAGTACCGGAATTTGGAAAATTCACCTTTGTGTTTGGCTGGAATTTGCTTTCGTGCTTTCTGCAGAGATTGTTTTGTCTGACCCCAGTGCCTCTGTTTGTGTTTCTAATACAAATGCCTTACATTCTTCCTCTAAATTATACCAAATGCTCAACAGGAACAGCAGATGGTCACCAATTAGGAAAAAAAAAATTTGCGAAGGAAAAGAAAGCTGAGGTCAGGGCAGGGCATTATAGTTACCAGGTCACTCTTGTAAGGGAAGATCTTCTAGGTTATGTTAGTAGACAAAGGCACATGGTCCCAACTAGTACCCTGCCCTGGGCTCAGCACAGGGGCTGTCAGCCCACCAAAGGCCCACCTCCACAAGCCCAGAGGAGCAAAGGGCCACAATAGCAGGCAGAAACCTGAACTAAGGACTGGGAGGAAGGGACACCCAATCTGGGCCCTTCCCAGGACTGTCCCAGGGGAGCCTCAGCCCCAGGGTCCAGACCTGAAATCCATCAAGATGAGTCAACACCAGAGCACCTTTTAGACCAAGGAGAGGTTGTGTATAGCACACATGATGAGAACCAGGGGAAGAGCATTTTTGGATTGCCTAGGACTTATTATTGAACGTTTAAAGGAAAGAACCGAAGGCAGACAGTGGCAGGCATTCAGGCAATTTGGGAAGGAACAAGTGTGGAGAAAATAGTGGACTAAGGACCAGAGGCCAGAAACCCGTACATACATCCCTGGTGCAGCACCCTGAGCAAGTGCAGGTGTGCACCTTGCTGTGGAAGTAGTAACAAAGATTGGGGCAGTGAGTAGGTGAAGTGGTCTAGGAGCCAGGTACATACATGTGCATGGAGCTGGGGAGTCCCAAGCAGCTCTGGCTGTGCCTGCAGCAATCTGTGCCTGCATCAATCTGTGCCTGCAGCTGCAGTGGGGCAGTGCCACTGGGGGCTCATATGTCCGGGTGCCAGCAACTGGAAGGACTGGGATCCAGAAAGTTACTGGACAGGCTGTCTTTAGCAAGCTGCTGAAGGGATCAGTGTTGTCCATGTGTGTGGACATGTGTGTGTATATATATATAAATATACACAGGCACAGAATAAATACATGTGTATACATACAAGTTGAAAGATGTTAGACTGGTAACCATATACATTTTTAGGTCTTGTACAGTACCAGGCGAGCAGCTGGATCTTGAGCTAGTAGTATGGACACGAAGGCATTGACAAGCGATTACATCCTATTGTGATTCCTTTAAGCCTTTTCATTCCCCATATCAAAGGATGCTCTTTGGGAGCTTTTTCACTCCTTCTGTCCCTTAGCATTTTGGCAATTCCTTGTAAGGTTATAATCAGTGTCTAAAATGCTTTGATAAAAGGATTAGTAACATGAGAACATAACTTCCGTCTCTTGATGGACGTAATTATAACAGTTCTTTAAAATAATGGAGCTTATTTTGCAGCTGGATGCAACCACCTCTTTCCTTGAACATTAGCCAATTTGGCTTGTTAGAATTTGCCTGATGGCTAGTTTTCACTCACCACTGCTCTTGTAAAAGCATCTGTTAATTGCAGTTACTTTCCTTCAAATTTTAAAATCTTGCTGGTTTGGATGACCCATATACCACACGGGTTTTAAAGTTAAACCAAAAGCATCTCCCTTGCCCCAGAACAAATTTCTAGCCTGATTTTTCCTCCATTTGAAGAACTTCTGTCAGTTCAGTTAGAAAAAAAGACAGAAGAAACAGAGTTGTGTGGAGAAAATACAGCTATTTCCTCAGGTGTCGCCAAAGAGGAAATGTGGAGAGTCAGAAACAATCTAAGTTGGGATTTGGACAGGTTAGCAGTGGGGGAAGATGGATGAGTTCCTATCTTTTAGTGGGTGTAAATGAGACTTAAGTTTTGTGTCTTTAGCAGAAGATGACACCCTAAAGATCTCCATGAGGAGGGAATATGGAGGAAGGAAGGCTTTCATCATTACTTTAGGAGAAAGAAGTGTTGTTTGTAAAGCACTTGAATCTGGAGCATTAATTTTAACACCATGCAAGGTGAATTCACCCATGCTTGCTTACTGAGATCAAACAAGGTGACTAAGTATATTTTATGTTAACACATATTTTTTGAGAGATTTGTGTAAGCTCCTATGTGAGTATGCTTTGCTGCAGGTCTGTTTAATAATACCTCATCAGATGCTGATGTTAAATTTCACTGCTACTTTTGAAGAGTTGTGATGATGGATTGCCTGGAATCTGTGAGCCATGACTCCTGGAATAGTATCAGTTTGAGGCCTGTCTTTACAGGCTTACTAAAACTATTAAATTTGGTAACTGAAGCAGCATGTGAGATCCCATCATTTGACTCAGTGGCTGTGTGAAGACCTCCATCTCATACTCTTTGTAGCATGTTTTCATTCAAGCATTGGAAACTGTATTTGAACATTGTTTTCATAGCAATTGAGAAGTCCCTTGTGAGGCAGCCCTAAAATAGCTTATTTAAGGGGTTAACTCCTTGTTACGTTAGTCAGCTCTCATTTAAATCTGATGACTATCTGAGTTTTGGATTAGCAAAACCAAAGCTTCTCCTAACACCTTCTGGTGCATCAAATGGTTGTGAAAGGTATGAGTGCGGTGTGAGAGCTAATGCAATTATGGTGCCCACTGCTCCTTAAACCTGCATTTGCTTGTTACAGAAATCCAACCATTAGTTTTTTTAAAAAAAGAATACAGCATGTGTGTGCTTTAGCCTAATTTAACATATGGTTAGTTTGTTTTATATTTTAGTCTCTTCTGGTCATCTTTTCCCAACTTGCCAGCATAGTTAGGAGTTTACTTCAGTTCTAGGCTTTTGTGAACGCTGACTAGTATACAAATTAAAACATGTAGTACATCTGATTGGAGCAAGTCCTGAGCTTTCATTTTTTTCATGTTCTACATAACATCTTCTGCCTTCAGTGTGTTAAAACCTGAGAAATTATAAACCCAGTTGTGTTTGACACATTTGATATTAGTTGTCTCTCCACAAAAGAGAGACAGCCTGACTAACTGAAATAAAAGATCCCAGTTTTTAGGGCTAGTCATCAAAATCAAATGTTCTGTTTTCTGCTGGAAAATCTACAGAAAGAAACATCAAATTAGGTATTTGCCTCTTTTGTAAGCAAATAACTATCCAATATCTGTAATAAAATTATACTCATAGATTCTGGAACGATATAGTTATGGGATTATCTATTTTTTGTTTAGATTTTGCAGATGCATATAAGGCCCTTTGAGGCACATGCATGCAAGGATTTAGTAATTTAAGTAGTTTCGTGCTTGAGCTTTGAGTCTTTCAATACAATAAAGTTACCTGCTCAGCAAGATGGCCACCAGTTGGCAGTTGCAAACAGAATTTACAGTTCATAGGCTTTATTATCAATTCTTTGACAGTCAGAATCAGGAGAACTAACCAGTTTGGATTTTAAAGTGCTGTGTGGAAAGTAGTGAGGTTATATTTCCTCTGAAGAGGAGTGCTTTGATCAGTAAGACTTTAGGATGAAGCATGGCTTGTTGTAAAACCTGTGTCCATCAATCACATGCAAGCACACTGCATACGGTTTTACTGAGGCTGATGAGCAGAGATTTCTATTGCTGATTTTATTTGGCTCTAGGCTGAAGAAGAAGAAAATATGTTGTGGGCTTCTCACAGTATATCTAAGTCACATAGAAGTCAAATGGAGTCTTTTTTTAAGATGTTCAGTTAAAACTCTCTGTTCTTCTTAGTATTTGTTGAGGTCAGTAGCTTGGTAAGGATATGAAGGTTTACCAGCTGGACATATCTGTAACTGTGGGTTGATGAAAACTGTATTGGTGAGCTGGTGGTTGGCTCTTAGCTTGGATCTGCTGCAGGCATTTACAGTGCTTGCAGGGTGGGAGGTCTGTAGAAAGAGGCTGCTCTCCTGTTTGCATCCTAAAACCACACCATGGTTCTCCCAGCAAGATCCTTTTGCATCTCTCAGGATCCACTGTTTTCCTGGGCATTCAAGAGAAGAGTTGCAGTGCATATCTTTATACAATCCCACTCTGTTTAGACCTTGACTTAAAAAATCTGGGGATTGAAACTCATAGAGTGAAGCTCATACAGTGAGCAGGGTGAAGCTGCTGTCAGAGGCACTTTTTCTTCACTTTGATAACGTCTACTTTTCACTGTGGAAGGCAGGACAAGGTTATTGCTGGTTAGCTTTTATTAGCTGGGAGGTTGTGATATGCATGTGGGTGTGACTGTGTCTGTACCTGAAGAATTAGGGGCAGCAGTAGCAAGATACTAAGCTGTGCTGAGTGAACACATCTGGGGCTTGAAAAGGGAAACCAGAAGCCTTTCTAAGAAACAAGCAATTCTGTTTTGTTATTCCTGTCCTTGGTGAATACAGATTACAGTTTACCCCCATTTGAAGTGCTTCTGCTTCTGGCGCACCAGCTTCAGAGCTGCTGCTTCTCATAGTGTTATCTGAAAATGTGAAAACATGTCCCACACGTGGAGTATGTTTATAGTCAGTCTTGAAAAAGGATTTGTCTGCTGCTTTCTTCTTGGTGGAAAGCACGTGGAGTGTTTATGTGGTTTTGTTTTAAACAGAGCATTTGATAAAATATGTTATTTAGGGATGAAAAGGTCCTTGGTAATATCTAGGCCAGTCAAACATTTTCACAGTTAATAAATTACCATCTGTTTTTAAAAATCGGTCTTTCGTGAACTGAAATTCAGATCTTTCCATGTGTATTAGAGACTTTATTTGAGGCTTTTTTCATTTATGGTTCTACATTTTTTATTCATTTTAAACTGTCCTCAGAGAGTTTTAAAACATCTTTAACTGTTCCTGCTGGGGGTAGAGAGACGCATTCATGGAGCCATGTCAGATAAGCTGGAGACTGAATAGTTCAGTGAGTAAGATGCTCATAATTCTAGCAGATGTCTAAGCACTTCAGTTCTTTTCCTTCAGCTGTAACCTTTTTGAGAATATTTTCCTCTCTTTTTCCCACACAAAACCAAATGCAGTTCTTAAGACTTTTTTTTTTGATGGGTTGGTTTGATTGGGGGGGGAATTAGGGTTTATTTGTTTATGGTGGTTTTGTCTGGTTTTTAATAAAGCTTGTTAGGTATTTTCTCAGAGTAAGAAATGATACTCAAGTTATATATGTAGGTCTAAGATGCTGCTTTATGGGGTTTTGGGGGGGGAATTAATAACTTAGCTGTTAGGAGGAAAAACTACCAAACTGCCCACAAAATTTATGATTTCATCTTCTTTGAGAGAAGTCTGGTATATGTGATGAATTTTATATGTGGTGTGTTGTTTTATGTTGATAAAACCTGCTTGTGAAGTATCATGATAATGGGAAGTTGGAATACTTTGTAAGAAATTTTGGAAGGGTATTTTCAACATTAGATACTTGTGAAAACATAGCAAAATGCTTTACCTTATATATATTGAGGAGGTCTAATGTCAGGTTCCTTTTGTGTTTTTTAATTTATAAGTTTCTGTAACAAGAAACCAAATTTTGGATTCTACAAAATTGGTAGGAAGTTGGCCATTGAATTCTGTGTGATTAAGTTTTGGCTTATGGTGTTTATGGCACTTGGGCTGGATTCTTCTCTGTCACACTGGTGAAACTTCAAAACTGCTTAGTGGCCACTGGCCTTTATCCACAGTGGTGGGTTTCTCTACATAAAACCTCTCCATAGGCATTTAGCATTTGATAAGTAAAGCTTTGGGAAGATTGTGTCTATTGATGACAAGTCTCAGGCCAACCCAACAGAGAAAGAAGGGCGAGTCATTCCTTATAGTTAGCACAGAGATACAAACAACTTCATAAATCAAAACCAGCTTAGTAAGATTCACCCAAGAATTGCTTAAGCATAAATACAAAACATGCTTCAAGTTTGCCTGCTTTCCCTTTGTGTGGATCAGCAGTGAAGTATTAGTTCAGATGCTTCTAGGAAGGCGCATCTTTATCTCTGATGTTTCTGTGAGTCTGCATTGCCCATTTGGACAGGGCTTTGTAGACAGAATTAGAGGAAAACTCAGGCTTCTGGCATTACAGAAATGCTAGAAGTGTGTCCAACATGCTGTCAATAGCCAAAGCAAACAAGTGGTTAATAATTCAGCCTTTCCACTTTTGGCATTAATTAAGAGAGCAGAATTGATAGACATGTTAATTATTCTGTTACTTTTTTTTTTTTTTTTTTCAAAAGTAAAATTCCAAAATAACAGTAATTTCATCGAAGTATTACAGCAATGCTCCTTAATCAGAGATCTTAAGTGCACAAGGATGGAAATGACTATCGTTAGTGGGAATGCATGACAGACCACCAAACATCAAGAAATATCCATAATAGGAATTTTGGTTTATAGTCCTTTTAGTTTGAAGCCAACAGATCTAACAATCCTATTACACAAGATACTTATGCACTTTGCTAAGCTTTTATCAAGCCTCCCCAAAGAGTTTAAAAGAGAAGAAATAAAAAGCCCCTGACACTAATTTTGTTGACCTCCTTCCAACCTTCTAGCAGCTGTTGTGATATTTTATTGCTTAGGGAACAAAATACAGAAACTGTCTGCAAGGGCATGGGATCCCAGCTATTCTACAAAAGATAAAAATTTCTGATTGTTTTGTAGGATGTGAATTGCCAGGGCTAGAGGCCATGAAATTCGCACTTCAGATTTTGAAATGCAGCTTTTTTTTTTTTACCTAACTCTATACCCACTTACCTGTCTTCATGACCTTAACGTTCTAGCATTGTAATGCAAGATGCTGCCAACCTGCAAATTCATGTCTTTAGGTAGTTGCTGCTTCCTTAGGAACGTAATTTATTTCTTCTGTGCTTACTTTTCTTCAGCCATGTCGGTGTAATGTAACATTAACTTCAGCTAACACTAAGCAGGTCAGAGCTAGGTACTGTTGTTTGCATAGTAAGCTGTGTCTTTTTGTCATCTCTGAATGCAAGATACGCAAAACCCGCACAACAATTAGCCTATAGGGTTTTTTCCCCCAACTCATGTTTCTTCATGGCTAACTGCAGTGGTGGGTCTCTACAACTGTCTACCAAGGAGTGATCAAAGGGGGTGTTACTGTGAGTCAGCTGTGAAGAGCTCCTGCTTACATGTAAAGTGGAAATCAACTCAAGTCAGTCTGCATTTTACCACCTTTTTTTCCTGCAAAGGCATCCTAAGGAACTGGAGTTCAAAAGCAAGTTAAAAGTAGAGTGAAACAGCTTTGCTACAAATAGAAGTTAGCTATAGGCAAGATATAGCCTGAATATATTTTTCCTCATTTGTAGTTTGAATGTGCAAGCAAGACTTGGCCTCAAAATGAAGCAGTTAAGCAAAAACCAGAAAACTATACGTCTTTGGCTCGTGCAAGCCAATTTTCAGATGGAGGGACTGCCTTACTCCTCTGGGTTAAACAGCACAGCAAAACTGAATTGCTCAATGCTAATCCACTGAGTGATAGCTGTATTGAGGCTGCATTTCTACATAACCATACTCACTTCCTTTGTTAGTGGCTATAGAAAAGTTTGGTCCATCTAGTTTCATTTTGTCTTTGAGATATCTCGTATTACTAATGACTGCATGATTTGTAACTCTCCCTGTTCCTCACTCCTGCACCAATAGAAGTGTCATGATATATACATCCCTACATATCAAAATGGCTAGAGGAATTCTTTAGAGAATCGAAGGTATGACTTCTTGAATTTCATTTGAACTTAGAAATGTATGCCCATATTATAGCAGTTTCTTTTACTGGACTGTGCAAGCATAGCCCAAAACTGGAGGGGAAGGCTATTGAGCTGCTCTGTAGCTATCTTGAAGTTATGAAAAAAACAATAAATATTCAAACGTGTAGATTCTTTGGAGAAAAAAGTACAGAACAGAGTAAAATCTGCCAAATTATTATAGTTGTGTACTTGGGAGTGTAAACACATTATGTTGAGTTAATGTTAAGGGTCAGCCCAGAAGAAAAGTTGCAGGAGTTCTACCCCTTAGTGTCCCTGTGTGTGTAGAATCCTGCTGGTACTTTTGACACTTGACAATGTAAGATTCCTATGTTGTTGGTAATGTAAGATCAGCTTGTCACAGGAATTTGTCCTAATAGAGTTGCTAGGCATGTAAATTTGGTAAGAACCAAACAACTGCAACTCCAAACTATGTCTGGTAGGGGAAAAGTATACTCTCCCATATGGCTGTCAGTACGTATGTTCTCCCTTGATGTTTGTTCATGTTGCCATTGGGGCTGGAGAAGCTTTAACGCTAGCGGTGCCTGCAAAGGGCAACCCATGCACCTCCTTAGTCCTCCCTCCGTTCTTCATAAAGGCAGCTGGAGTGGATAGCACTCACCCTTGCACGCTCAGTTGCCCCTCTTGCCTTGGCAAGCCAGAGCTCCCCTGGGATTTGATTCTCTTTGCTTGAGATTGCTTGAGCCTTTCTAACTTTCATCACTCCTTTTGTGAACTTTAACTTTTTTTGCATCATCATCTTTGATTTCTGTTGCTGTGGGACAGCCCAATTTCCAGCCTCATGTTTCTTACTTGGGAGAGTTGTAGGCAGATGTAAGCTATGAGAGCTCCATTCCTCATTGAGGAGATGCACCTCCTTGTTTGGTGAGGGAAGAGCATAACCCGCTTACATGTGATGTGTCAGGATTTAGAGCCCAGGGCCAAGAGTGCATTGCCAAGAAATGATCCAAAGCTTCCTTCTGAGAAGGCGTTTTCTGTCTGTCTGACAGACAAGTGGTCAAACTGAACATCTTCACTCACAAAAGAAAATGCAGGATGATGACACTAGCTGATAGTATCTATGTTGTGGCAAGGGATTGCTTCACATAAATAAATCTGTTCCATCACTGTGGTTTGGCCATTCACAGAAAGTACCTCTGGTTCATAATGAACTTATGAGGGGATCCCCACTGAGGCAAATTAGAGCCTTGAAATGGCTCCCTCCTCAGAAGGAACAAAGCAAAAGCTGTATTTTTCTACCTTAGTGTCTCACTGGAAGGGAGTAAGGTGGTTTTTTGAAGCAGATGTTTTTTTCCCTACAGACCATCCTCCATATCTGCATCTGCCTGCATACATTAATCCTTTAATACATTTACATACATTAATCCTTAATGGGCCTTCATACATTAATCCCTTTAAGGTCCATCTTGTGCTCAGTCGGCATGAGCCAGGAAGGGCCTGTGTTCACTGTGACCATTTTGAAGTCTTTGAAGAGGGCTATGTCAGTGCTTGGAGCCTTGCCTTGCTGCAGGTGGGAGCCTGTCCAGCTCCTAGAATCATATCTGGAACTTCAGAAGGGTGCCTCTTTAATCTAAGTCAGGTTAATTTTAAGTCACTTCAGCCCCACATCTGAAAGGGTGTTAGTTTTTTCTTTGTGTTATACTGTGAGCTTCTTTGCTAATATAGATGCAGAAATGCATCATAAACTGAGCTCTTTACATCTATAACTTAGCTGGAAGTGAGTGGTGGACAAATGGAAATGAGGAAAGAAAGCCCCAGGAGGGAGTGCTTAGCTCAGAAGGACAG
>JANHGB010018825.1:0-27728 GCA_026283785.1 Coracopsis vasa | reverse complement strand
GTGATGTCACCAAGTCTCTGGGAATAATTATATTTTATGAGAAGAATATGTCAGCTAAGAAAATAATTTTTACCTTGTTCTCACAATAAAAATCCCAACCTTTGACCTGCTCCGGATTTTACTATATAGTGTACTAAAGAAACGCAGCAACAACAAAACTTCTCTGATGCATTGTTTATAAGAAAAGCCCAGACATAACCAGACAGTTTGCAACATGAAAGGATAGCACAAAATGTTTCTTTTGGTAGCTGAAAAATGCAGGGAACTACAATCCTGCCTGCATGCATTAGTAGGTTAATAGTGAATTCTGTAAATTGGAATGTAATATAGTTGTTTGAGAATATATTGGTGTTTTCAGTGATGCAAACTTTTAATGGCTTGGGAAATATCTATTTCTAATAACTGTATATCTTGCCTTACATTCCTGAGATGTTCCTAGAGCTTGGGAAAAAAACGTAGTGACTTTTTATGTCTAAAAATAAGATATTTACTGAAGAAGTAATAAAATAGTTAAGACCTGCATTTCCTAGACTTCAGAACTAACTAAAACTGCTCAGGCAAAACCTTCAGTCTGATACAGGAATAAATTGAAGAACAGTAGAAAAACGTTTCATGTTCTAGAGTTAACAACAAAGAATGAGCAGGTACATTTTTATCGAAGGAGACTTCTGGCCTATCTTAGTATTTTGAGAGGTGGCAGTTGCTCCTGCACCATGTGATGTGAGTATATACGTGCTTGGCCTCCTCGCCGCTACAGGGCCTGGATCCTTCCCTGGGAAGGGCACTGCCCAAGGAGCTGTCTGTGGATTGTAATCTTGGCTCTTCCACTGGCCTGTTGAGTGACCCAGGACATGGCATGGAGTTTGAGTGTATTCCTTGCTTTCTTATGTTTTGTCTCCTGTGGACAGTAAGCACCTCCAGACAGAGGTGATCTTTAGTTAGACATTTGTTCAGGGCAAACACAGCAGACTGCTAACCCTGATGGTGTCTCTGTTCGTTGTTGTACCTTCCTCTAAATTTTTCAACAACAACAAGGCTGCTGCCTTGTCTGTAGTACAGGAGTAGTAATGTGGATATACTGTCTATGAGTAGCAGCACAGGCAGGGTGCACTTTGCTAGACCCCTAAGATAAGCAGAAGATAACAGAGGGTATTACCAAAGCATTACGATGCAAAGATTCATGATGGATTACAGATGCATTTCAGGTTTGTTTATTGGATTTTTTTGTTAAAAATATGTTGGAGCACTAGAAAAATGTAAAACCCTCTAAAGAATGAACTAACAAAAAGCCAGCCCCGTAAACAGGAGAGCCTAGGTCTGCACAGCTAGAATCTGGTTTTAGGATGAAATGGAGTTTTTTCCTTGGAATTCTGAAAAATATTAGCATGTATTGATGTAGTAGTTGCTTTCTAGTGTGGTCTCCTAAACAGCCCCAGAGGCATTACCTAACACCACCAAAGGCAGTGGTTGTGACTATGCACGTGGCCATGGGATACGCACATGGCCATGGGGACTTCAGCATGTTCTTCTCTCACAAGCGTCTCCTTGATGCATCTACCAAAACAACATTACAGGATGGGAATTACCACAACAGATGGGAGTATGAGAATCTGCCTGGCTGGTTAGGAAGTTCAGAATAGTGGGATATATGAATTGGCATGAGGTTGTGGGAAGATGGGCTGAGATTTATACATGTGTGTGGAGAGAAGAGGAACGTAGGACAGTGTGTGAAACTTAATCTTTCAATATCTTTGTTTTAATACAGGTAATTCATAACTAAAAACTTTAATGGGCTGTAGAATCAACATTCTAGTGAAAGACTTTCTTTTAGTGAAACCCTGTTCTTTTCTTTGCATTTTAGAAATTATTAATTTCATGGCTGGTTCTTGAACAAAATGTCTTCTTCTAGATAGGAGTCTTTCAGAATGATACTGGGATTAGTTTTTGAGCTACTAGTGGCATGGAAGCAGTTAAATACCATTGACCCTGAGTCTTTGAACCACTGTCTTTCTTCTCTATGCCTTCACATGTTTAAGGCCCACTGCTTGGGTCACAAGATAACTCTTCAAAAATTTTTAGTTCAGTAGATGATATGTAATAGAAAAAGTGAATGCCTCAGTTAAAGCAAAGGAACATTGGAAAATGTGAAACAATCACATCCTTTGGGGATAAAAAAAAAAAACCCAGGCAAGTCAGGAAATGTGTTGCCCACTGACAAGAAATAAATAAATAGAGAAGCTGTAGCCTGGTGCTGGTGCAAAGAATGGGGAATGCCTGGGTAGATCTTTGGATTCCTGTTTCTTGGCTGGCTGGCCTTGAAAGACTGTAAGACTTCAGTCAGCAAAGCATTATTTAAGATGTTCTCAAATATAAGCAGGCACATTCGTTGAAGTTAAGTATCTGTTAAGATGCTTTGCCAGCCCAGTTTTTTTCTGGCCATAACATTTCTAGAAGTTACAGTACTTAACAGGAGATGAAAATTCTTGAATGAAGAGATCTCTGTAAACAAGGTTGCATTATAAATGGGAAAAATAAACATTAGCAGGTTTCCTGTATACACCAACATAGCTTATGTGTAACATTTCGAAAACATGAGAGAAATTCCTTTGTTTTCTGTTTCCTGTAACTTAGGCTTGATAGCATTAAAGATTTAAGTCCAATAGCAACTAACAGTAATTGTACAGAACAGCCTGCATTGCCTTCTTAATTTGTCTTTTTTGCCCCCCAAAAAAGCACAATAAAGGAGGAAAACTTCTAATCTGCCTCTCTAATGAAATGTACAGGAGCAGTTAGGTAGACTTTTTTTTGCCTGCGACTTTTTCTTAAACCGTTACCGGGTCCCTTTATCTCATTCAGCACAATGCAGTTCTTACTAGAGTGAAGTAGTTTTCCCTCAGCAGCAAAATTGAATCACAAGTTGTGGAGTTGGCACAGCGATTTCGGAGGCTTGTATCTGATCTACTTAACTTCACATGCTTTTTGCTGTTGTAGGATCAAACCCTGAAACTAAAGCAAGATATTTTTTTCTCACCTAAAAGAAAACATAGTAGTCAGAGGAGTGCCATTTCTGATCTGTGTGAGGCTCAGTTTACCAACAGTGAGCAGAGTTTGGTTAACTTCATATTCTGGACAAGCTTGTAAATTTGTCCCCTTTTAATGCTGTGATCTTATCAAGGTTGTACTGTTTTCCTTTTTCCTTTTCTTCTCCTCCACCCCCATCTTCTTTCTTTCCTTTTTCTTTTCTTTTTTTTTTTTGAAGTGCAGCCTTCTGATCAATGTGCACTTTTTTTTTCCATTTCCCTAAATACATCATGAAAAAGGATGAGGTTTCCGCCTTAATTGCTTGTGCCTTTTATTCACATTCCTCTCTCAGCCAGAATTGTGAAAAGAGTGTTAGTAAAAGGCTGCACAATAGAGCTTTTCATTAGGCCTCAACAAGGCACACAAAAGAAGGCTTTTGGAAAGAGTGAATGCAGGACTTTAATTTGCAGGTGGAGAGTAGATAAAAGGTGCTGACGCCTCTATTATTCTCTTACTTAGGTGACCCTTATCCCGTTCAGCTGATCCCAACTACCATGGCAGCTGCTGCCGCAGCAACACCAGGCTTAGGCCCGCTCCAACTGCAGGTAAGTCGGAAAACAATGTAGAAGAGGCAAAGGTTAAGTAAATATGAAAACCAGTTTTCTCTTCCATTTGAACACAATGCAAAGTCTGTTCGCTTGCAATTTGCATCTGAAGCAAAACAATCATCAAATCATACACATTTTCTTTTAGCCTTGCGGGAACTTTTTGTTACATTTTTGTGTCTTTATTGTCAATTTTACTTCAAATTTCCTCAGAGCAGTGTGTTTGCTTGTCTTTCCCATTAGCTAGCTCTGAATCAGGCTTTAAAGGCTGTCTAGGTGTAAACCAGCAAAAGGAAACACGTTGCCGGGCAGAAAAGCTCTGTCCTGACAAGCACTTTTAAACTACTTAAAAATCCTTAACGTGATTATGTCCTTTTAGGCTGTAAGCTCTTCAGAGCAATGACCGCCCCCTCCTACAGTGTTTTATGGTACCCGGCACATCTTAGGCACTGCTGTAGTGCAGATAATTAGTGATTATACTAATTTAACATAGGCAATTAGAAAACAGGTGGAAAGATAATAAAGAATCTTTTTTGAGCTATGTTAAAAAGCGTTGGCCTGATTGCGAGATGTATCTGATTCAAAGCTCCCAATATCGCTAAGTTTTGGAGTTATTATGGTGTTCATGGGTCTTAATGATAGGGTTGTAAGTGTTCCTCAGGTACTCCTGATCAGCCCCAGAACCCTTGTCGAATCATTGGAATTAAGCAAACGTGATGTTCATCTCCAGAGTTTGAATTTTGTTACCTGCCATATATGCTTTGCTGGTAGGATGAAGCTGGCTAAAATCTGGGACTAGGATCCAAGTCATCTCTGGTTCTGCAAAACTTGAATTGACACTCTTTTGTAGAAACAAGCAAAAAAAATCCCATACTCTCCATTGCTAATTCGTCTCCCTGCTCATTAATATTTGCCAAGTCACATGGAACAGCGGAGCTTTATACCTGCTTAGAAAAGCTCAGCATTTATAAACAGTACATGTAAAGTGCATTTTGAAACTCAGTTTGGCCAGCATCAGTATGAAGTAGACTCTCTGCACCATCAGATATTTCAGTTGTTTGGCCAGCATAAGGGAGCGTGGGACATAGTTCTGGGGAAGAGTTTTCTAATTTTTTTATTTTAACACAGCAGCGGAAGTTAGCTGAGTTTCACAGAAATAGCTGCCAGTGTGTAAGCTGACACATTCCATGCACCACAGAGGTTAATACATTCATTCCTATTGTGCTTTTGTATGAAAAGCTACACTGTCTGTGTGTTAGTTTCTGATTCTGTGAATTACAAATATCACAGGCGGCTTAAGAATCATGGGAGCCATAAAAATCATCCTTCTGAAATGAATTTTGAGGAGTAATAGTGGTATTGATAAAGTGCTTATCGTAGCCAAACACACATGAACACACATATGAAAGAAGGAAGGGTAAACAAAAAAAACTGAAGCTAGCTAGCAATGAGAAAATAGAGGTATGACTCTAATTCTCCTTATGTTTATGGTCATTCAAGCTAGTCCTAAAATAGTGCATCAGTGCTCCAGAAAGATTTAAGAATGGTTTACTTTCGTTTCAGGACCAGCTTTGGGCTGTATCTCTGCATGTGGTGGGCTGAAGTATTCTGCTTAAAATAGGCTTTATCACAATGACAGTTTCCTTATATAAAGGTGCGCTTTCTGCAAATGTGACTGACTTCATAAATGTCTTAAGATGAGCTTAGGTTGTGGAAAATTTGAAAACCTCAAAGGCCTCTTGTTTCTGTATGAAGTAGAACATTTAAAAGGAAGTATTGGCCAAATTCACGTTATGTTGTTTTGCTACATGTTATTTAGTCTGGAGTTAAAGGTAGTGTTTGGCAGCCAGTCAGTGGGAGAGGTTCAAATTACTCACTATGTAGACTCCTTCAGATCTTTCAGACTTGATCTTTAAGGGTATGTATATGCTGTAAAAAATTGAAATTTGAAAGAGTCAGGTAGGCTAGATGTCCTTTGAGAAAGGTTTTATGATACAGTACTCGAAATGGACTCTCACCCATGCTCCCATGAGTGGAGCTGAATCTAGTGTAGCTGCCAGCCTAGAAGAGTTGTGCCTTTCAAACTGTTTAGCTCTAAATCAAGTTTAGCTCAGTGATGACTGTTTTTTTTGGTTATGAAGAAACATTCAGGATGATTGTTGTGAAGAACTGGTCCAAAACCACCTTCAAATGGCATGAGTGAATGTGCAGCCATTTCAGTTTCTTTCAGGGAGGAACTCTTCTTCCTTCAGACATTCCCCTCAGTTACATATAAACATAGAGTTCCGTACAAAGCCTGTATCATCTGGTCATCAGGCAGTAGAAGGTCAGAAAAGTAGAATATTCTTTCTTTTCTTCTTTTTCTGTCCTTCCTATCACTCATCTTTCAGGCTTTGTATACTAAAAGCAGTAGTTTTCAAGGGACATCAAACAATCTGACACAATGCTCAGTTTGTTGCTCCCAGCAGAATTTGGTACACAGCGTTATCTTAGTGAAGACAAAGCCAAGGAATTTTTCTTGTTTGTTTGTATAGCGATAAACATGTCTTTGTTATTTCATTAGAGAATTTTAAGTTGGGGCATGGCTTTTTACTGTGAGATCAACAGGAAGTACTTTTTTATCCCTGGTTGTCAAAATTGAAATTTTATTTTGTAAATGAAGTGCACACTGTATTTATAGAGGAACAACTAACACCTGATTGTTTTCCTGTGGCAAAGATACTCTTTGTCTGTGAAAATGTAATCTCTCAGTTAGAAATCCACTGTGATTTCAACTGACAGGTTCATAATCTGAGGCCCTCTGTTTCTCTCCCTGCCTTAAAGTCCCCACTGGGGTATACAGATTATGTCATCTGATATCTGCCACAATTAGCCATACGTAATTGCCTTTATTTCCAGTATCTACAGAGAGACTAAGAACTCAATAAGAATGGAAACTAAAACTGACATTGTTAGATGTCACAGAAGTAGATGGACGGGGCCATATTGGAGAAGCTGGAACTAATAAGATGCATACTTGATCATGTCCTCTGATACATATTCACCATTCTGCATATTCAGTCATACCCACGTTTAATGACATAAATGCCAAATGAAAAAAAAAAAAGTTTTAGCTTTCTTCTGTTCATGAGAAGATTCAGTCCCAAAAATTGTGTGAAGCATCATTTTAAAATACAATCATCTCATTGCAGTAAAATCCCTCTTGGTTAACACATGAGTTTCTTAAATTGTTTTTACCCCTGTAAATTTCATATGGTCTTGTTCTTCAGTAGTGATGCAACATGGTGATTCTATTTCAAGTAAAGGAGAACAAAACTGAACGTAGCCACTGTGTTTATGAATAAGGCTAATGAACTGAAAGTACTGTTACATGCCTTATATAGAATGGTTAGATTTGGAAGGGACCTTAAAGATCATCTAGTTCCAGCCCCTCTGCCACAGGCAGGTTCAACTTCTACTAGACCAGGTTGCTCAAAGCCTAATCTAACCTGACCTGAAACACTTCCAGAGAATGAAGGTGATGTTTGAGGTTTTATTTATCAGCAGATAAGGGATTTAAACTCCTCCATCTTGAAGATCAACATTCAAAGCTGTAAGCATAGATACCATGTAACAAGTTTCACATGAAGTAAAACTGAAGTGATTATTCTAATACTGGTCATCTTGGGCATACCTAGTATGAAATAGGTGGTTTCCAGAAGTCTGAGCAAATTCATTATAAAATGATATTTGGTAATTTCTTTTCTGAGAAAAATAATTCTGGAGTGCTTTCTGAGAGCTAGGAAACAGAGGACTTTATCACCTGATCTGAGAGGAATCTGCACCATTGGGAGTGCAAATGGTTCATATTTCCCAGACTGTTTGTTTGATAACCAGATAGTGACAATGACTGATTAATTGGCAGTAATACAAATGCTGTATATACCCATAACTGTATTGAAAGATAATGCTGGATGTATAAAGACAGCTGCCCGTGTAGTGTTACTATATGGACATTTTGTGTCCTGTCAAAACAGTATAGCAGTCTGATGTAATACAGACATCCTGCAAACATCTGCTCTGGGAAAAACACCCCAAAAGGTTTTAAGTGCCCACATTCAAACTTTCTTCCCTTCTCATCTTAGTATGAAACAGGACATTATGACTATTGGTGGGGTGGTTACGTTCAACATTATGACCAAATCTGTCACTATACAGATCAAGAGAACCTCATGTCAGCATAGGAGTGTGAAAGCATTTTAACTGGGTCTCACTTCTGAAAACCAAACATTTGAAGAATCCTGATTGATTCTCTTTGGCTATTTGTATCAAGATGATGAGCAGATTTAGACCTCAAACCTGTCAGAAAAAATAATTTGGTCAAGTTTTTTAATCTGCACTTTTTTTGTTAAGTACTTAGGTAATTTATTTTTTTTCATACTGCAAACCTACTGTTTTCAGTGGTGTAGTAAATGCATACCGAGGACTGAATTTCAGTGGAGTTCAGCGCACATAGTCTGGGACACATTTTTAGAAGAATGCCACATGCAGGCACTGACATAAATGGCTAGATTTTGAGAAAAGTTAAACCCGTTTGAGTGCTTCTGAAAGTTGTCATCTTGCTATTATTTAGGTGTCTGAGTCATTACAAATTTTCCTTTGGAAAACCTTGCTTCTAGATATCTTAAGGGTCACGTAATCATCTGTGGTCTCCATGTTTGTTTTACTTTAAGGAAATGGGAAGGATAGAGCTATTTAACAAGTATACAGTGACTGATCAGAAGATAGACTGTTCCAATGGTCATATGATTATTACATAAAACATCTGTTGCCGATGAAATGAAAGTAAAGCATGAGGACTGCCTCCTCAGTCAGATACTTTTTTTCTTTTCTTGCATACTGGCATAGTTTTGGCTTCTTTTGCCACTGTGGGAATGAGCTACATCTCTCCACTTGCCAGTTCAGGTTATTTCTCTGAAATATCTCCTTAAATTTCATTTGAAATGTTGCCGATGACAGAACTTTCTCTCCCTCTTGAACAAATGGCACTATGTTTTCATACATTAATTGTCAAGCACTTTTTCTTTTACCTTGGAGTATTTCTTTCTGATTTCTTGCTATAATCTGTACACATAAGCAGTTTTGACCAGATTAAGGAGTTGGCATTCCAGTGTTACAATGCCTCAAATCTGTGAAAGAACACCCTGAAAAAACTCTATGAATATGGTAGTGATGCATCTGAATAATGAAAGATTAATTCTTTCTTTGTATTGGAGAGCCAGTTTGCCAGAGCTGTAAAGACATATTAAGTGTTTCTGATTGGGAAAAAAGGTCTGATGCCTCAGTATTGCCTCTACAGAATGTGGCCAAGGGATGGCAATACTTTATCCGTTATTCATTTACTCTGCAATCTACATTCATGACCTCTGTGAGATACTACTGTAACCAGTTCTTTGCCTACAAGAAGGTAGACCATTTTCTTAGCAGTGCAAGGGTCTTCCTCCTATTGCTGGGCAGTGTTTACCTTTAAATATCATATCAGATGGCTTTTCAGCAGTGAGAGTCAGCATCCTTTCACTGTTTGCATTTCTACTTTACCTGTTCTCATTAAGAGGACCCTGACTTAATTTGTAAGGAATAAATCATTAGTGCATAGTTTAATTACAATATTATAATACTTACGCAATCCACTTAAGCATAAAAAAGTAGAATTAGTTTTTCACTGTGAGCACACACATCTGGGGAATAAAACAGCCAACTATGCGAAAAGTGACATTTCTCATTAGCATAACCAAAAGATGGCAGTTGTCCATCTGCTGTTAGCTCAGTGTATTGCTATGCTGTTTCTGATGGCCATCACAAGTAATGATAATAATAGGAGTAATAAAACAACATAATATGTATACATTTTTGTTGGATGCCCTTTTAAATAGCTTTTAAAATTGCTACGTTATGCAGATTCTATATTCCCTCCTTCTGTCCACCACTTGTTCCTGGCTTTGTAAGTGAATGTGTTGGCCACTAGATATTCACCACCTGTTCTGCAAATAAGCAGCCAAGTGTGAGTTTTAAAAGAAATCGCTGAAGACCAACGTCCAGTTCCTCATCTTAAAAAAAAGGAGCATAGTACTCTTCATATAAGTGAACCTACAGCTATCTAAACAGGGTGAAGATCTCTGTGTGAGTGTGGGGTAAGCTGTCTTCAAACACTTGAACTTTCCAAGATTTCTTATTTATTATAAAGTCTTAATGATGATTTAAAAATATTTTTCAAAGTAGGTAAGTAAGGTGTGGGGTGAGGGGCCATTGGTTGCCAAGAGCATTTTTGAGCAATCCCTGTGTTTTTAAATGTAAAAAGTTCCTCCCTCAAAAGCAAGCCTCATAACACCACGACGCAGCTAGTCCTCACTTTCTGGTTACCTGCTGAGAGCTGGAGATTGTGATAGATTGTGTAAAAGCATGAACCACTGAACATATCAGCTCAAATAAATCTTGTTCATGGTGGGTAAATATGATTTGTAGTTGGCATCTAAATAGCCCATAGTTGCCTTTGATATAATCTTATACAATGTTATGGGTAAGCTCAGTCTATTCTATCAAAATAGATTTGAATGAAAAGCTTGATCACGTCATTTTATCGGAATCCATTCAATTTATGAAAGACAATCATTATGACAGACTATATATAAATGCTGTGTATTTTATTGAGCACTGTGAGTGTCTGAACATATGCACAGTGGACATTTGCAGGCATTAAATACACATGGTAAAACAATATCATGACTACACTGTGGGTTGTCAGATTATAACTCCCTCCTCAGCCCTCCAGGGGAAAGATTTAGCAGTGGTAGCATATTCGTTTTATCTAGATTAACAGTTCTTTCTGCATAACTTTCAGATTCCATCCATATCTATGAGAGATGAAAAAGACTGAAAAATGACCAGCCTATCTTCCTTCCAGTTGTAACTCGGGCCTGCTGTTTGCTAGCAGACCTCTGTCTGCATGAGTGAGTTTCCTTGTAGGTTAAAGAGACTGAATTCCCTCTTCCTCCTCCCTCCGACCCTGAGCCTGCAGGGCAGACAGACAGAAGCACACATATGATTAATACAGCACAGCTGCAGTAGTGACTCATTTGCATATGTATTAATAGAGGAAAAAACAACAATTCAATTACATACAGAGACATTCTGCATACTAAAGAACATATGCAAATAGCCTGGAAAAAGTGCAGCCAGCGTTTTCTCCAGCCTTCCTGACCCCATATGGGCTAGCATCAGAGCCTAGCAGTTTTCAAGAAATCCCCTGTAAGAAGAACCTGTTACAAAATGCTTATACAGCTATGACTCCTCCCTCCACCCTCTGGGTTCCCAGGGGGCGTTTGACATTTGGACAATGGGAATAGTGCAAGCAGTGTCTTTTCCATGTTATTTTGTATTTGCCAGCCTTCAGCTTCATACTGTTATCTCTTTACATATAAACCCCAGCATGAAGAAACCCAGTCCTTCACCTCATCTTCCGTATGCACACATTTATTTTATTTTTCTTTCATCTGATCTTTTGTGTTGTTTCCATTTTCTGTTGTCTTTCTCGTCTCGACCTTTCTCTTACTCCCTTTTTCAAGGCCAGGTTGGATGAGGCTTTGAGCAACCTTGTCTACTGGAAGGTGTTCCTGCCCATGATCTTTAAGGTCTCTTCCAACAAAAACCATTCTGTAAATTTTTTACTGTCTTCTTAACTTCTGTGATTAGCAAAAGATGGACATTTCTGTGCCTTTTTCTTGTAGTGACCTTAAATATCAGATAATAGTATAATTCAGTGATTTTCTGCTAGGGGGCCATTAGTACTTTTAATGGGTCTGAAAGGTGACTCAGAACAGCTAACCTGTTGTAGGTAGGCTTTTGTATTATGATACATTGGTCTTCATCTCTCTTAAGAAGGTTGTGGAGTTCTCAAACTGAAGAGGTTGAAAATCACAGTTCATACTATAGGTTCATACTATAGATACGAACTGGTACAGAATCTGATTCTAGTAGTAGAAACAGATGTTCTGTAAATCTTATGGGAATTTAATAGGCAGTAGTTTTAAGCATCTTTCAAAAGCATGTTGAAAGTATTTCCAGCATTGGAACTAAGGCAACATGAGGGCTTACTTAAGCTATGAACAGTTTCTTTGGCTATAAGTTATTCCTTAGTTTGTGTTACAACTAAAAACTAGGTATACTAGATAGATGTACTCAGTGTACTTCTTCACGCAAGCCATTCGCACAGTGTGATACACAACAGAATATTAGGCTATGGTACATACCCACTGCACTTATTTCTGGAAAAGCGTGACATTCAACACTTACATGGAGTAGGTAAACAGAGCTATATTTCAACTTGAAGAGATAATAAGTCACTAAAACCTTTTGGAAACCTGACAAAGCCATTAAGATGCCCAACTGCCTTGTTTGGGCGGCAACCCTCTGTGTTCAACCCTCTGTGTTTCAGGTAGTCTGAATTACTGGCCATTTGTTTGAAATGTCTCTGTGGTGTGAGGAGGGAAAAATAGGTCATGCAAGAAAGAGTGCGCAACTGTCTGGCAAGCATACTTGCGAGGTCAGGTCATCCTTAATTTCTTTTCTCTTGCAAAAATGTTACACTTCTTTTTTTTCTGGGGTTAGCCTGACAGACGGAAGCAGATTACTCCTTGATTATTTATAAGGCATTAATTTTAGATGAATATTGCTGAAGTAACTGACATCATAAGTAGTTTTAGCAGCCAGCAGAAGAGCCTGTTTGTAGATTGGAGTATGACTGTCTTCACTTACGCAACGTCCTGTCTAGGTCAAAGCCTGAAGTGTAAGAAAGAAAACTTGAGGAGCAGAGACATAAATATCAGCTAAGGTTTTATTTATTCTTCTGTGTGATATAACTGGGCCTTTGGGTGGTTGGAATGGTATTGTCAATGTTATGAGTTTGACTAGCCGCAGGACAAAGTCAGTGTCAAAATAGCAGCAATGGCAACACCTGTCTGCCAGAGTCTTAAACCGGGTGGGGAAAATATCTGAGAATTAACTTAGGCTGCCCTGAAGTAGCTTCTATTGAGAAAGAAGTAAAAAAACACCTTTGTACATATACTTTGAGATAACCGAAACAATGCCTTCCTCCCTGCACTGGCAACATAGCAGACCTATGAAGTGTTTGTGTTTCACAGAACGAGGTGTTTGGTGGCTTATATTTGTTTGGAATTAATTCTCCCTTGAAAGGTCTGTATGAAAATAACAAAACAAAACAAAACAAGTTCCCCACACACACACTTTGTGCCCTTTGTGCATTCCAGACACTGGGTTTTGAAATAGTTGGCTTATGCTGCTGGTTTTCCTATTATGTTGTTTGCTCTTTTAGAGGGATGTTGCTGAAAAGAAGATTATATAATCATGCAAATAAGATTGTATAATCCTGAGCAAACGGTCCGGGGAGGTGGGGATGGAGGACGGGGACAGACAGGGACAGGAAACCACACTGAGTGGGGCTTGGCTGGCTGCAAGGGGACTTGCTCTGAAACCGTAAACTGGGGGCTTATGGGCCTCCTGTAAAACATGAAAGCTGCAGTCATACTAGTGATTTTTTCTAGATATTTTTGGAATTCATTGTCTTCATGCTGAGCTCTGCCAATAGTGTGTATTTACAGTGTGCCTCAGCAGAACGTTGTGACAAACACACAGGAAAACTGCAAATCACTAACATGTACACTCTTCAGAGCTTGCGGAACAATGCTACAAATAACAAATAACAACAGTGAGGAGAGCTTACTTGCACAAAACTATCTGCTTACTGACACTCAGTCCTGTAGGTCCACAAATCAAATTACTACATTGCACGCATCCCAAAAGTTAGCACAAGAGAATCTCCCTTGAAATCTTGCTGCTTTGTTGTACCTAGGTCATATGACATGGTTTGTTATCGGATTCATATAGCATATGAACGTCTAAGAATTTTGTTTTATGTCTTATTTCTTACTTCAGTCTTGTTTATTCTTTTTTCTCCAAATTTTGAGGTTATTTCCAATTCACAAGGCAGAATGGGACAGAAATAAACAGCACAGTAAATCTGTACATGGGGTAGTATCACTGGCAGTTGATACAGATTGCATATGGCAAAAACAGTGAAAGCCATTAAAAGTTTTTCTTCTCTTATTCTCATCTTGTCTTTCTTATGTCTGATTCCTTGTTATGGTTAACTGTTACCAGCCGGGATATTCAAGCACCTTTTATGAATGGAGGCTAATATTAGGCACAGTTTGAAACTGTGAAATACCTAGTTACTATAAACTGTAGATCTAAGCATTAGACAACAAACTGCTGAGGTCAAGATGCTTGTTCTGTTGGTTTTCTTTCCAGAGTCATCAGCTGAACCAAGCTCAATAGAAAATACCATAGTATCTGGAGATGTAACTTTTTTACATTAATTTACATTAAGTATTAAACTTAAGTATTCTGTTATACCTGCATAGCATAAGCCTGTTCCTGAGATTTAAGTCGGGGTGCAGTTATTTCCCAGTACCTAGGCTCAGTTTCTTCAAATTCCTTTTCTCCTTTCAGAGGTGCTTAATGTTTTCCACTACAGTGGGCTTTGTCAGATGAAACTGAACAAGAAAATTTGGAGGCAACAGTACCTGTAGCTCCTACTACAGCACTAGCTTTTAAGTTTGTCATCTACGTGAGGTCTGTTGGTGTCTTGAGTTAAAGTCTTAATTCCGAGGCTGGCTTCTACATAACCCCTTTCACTTTGCTTAACTTATTTGTTTGCCATTTTTACCAATGGCCTGCTTCTGTTCCTGTCCATTCATTAGATAGCTAAGGAAAAAAATATTGCAGACTACTTTAGATTTAGGATTTAGATTCTTTGACTCTTTAGCCATGGAGACTGGCCGCATCACAGATGAGGTACCCAACCAGAAGTGTACTGCTAATTGGTAAAGTCATCTATCTCAGAGACTGAGAAACTGTAGAATTGCAGAGAGCAGGGCTGTCAGCAAACTACTGTCTTTTCCTAATGGACAAACATACAAATCAAGCTAAAAAGCAAAATACCAAAATCAAACGCATGCTTACGAGAAAAAAAAAATAAATTAAAAGTCAGTGTATGTTTTTAAGTATCCTATGATTATCAATACAACAGGAAAGCAGTAAGGAAGTTTCAGATGTTCCCGTGGTAGTAGAAACTGAGATTTATAAAAGCATTTTCCAGCTATATCTGCACCTCTGTGTTTTGCTGTTTAGAGTGATTGCTCTCTCTGTTTAAAATCTGCACTACAGCAGAATCTTGTAGCCGTATTGTAAGCTGTACTTTGGCCTAGCAACCACAGCTGTGCCACATACTGCACCAGCGGCGCCTGACAGAGCCAATCTGTTTGTGGCATATTGAAGGAGTCAAATTGTCTTTGGGGACTGCTGTGGAGTGGCTTCTTTTTTTTCAGATCCTTCCTATAGGTACAGTGTCTGTTTCTCCCGAAGAGGTCTGGGACTGCCAGTTTGTGTGCAAGGGAATGAGGTTAATCCCTCAGAGATGTGAGGTGCCACTAGGGGTTGTATCTGTTTCCCTGCCTGATGCACTTAGGGGCCCAAAAAGCAGCATCTCTGCATGCCTCCCCATGGGTGCTGTTTTGGGGAAGGCCAGCTGTCCCCCAGCACATCTCGGCATCAGGGCCAGCAGCTCACTGCCCTTCTGAAGGTGGAGCGTCTACTCTGCAGGTTATACTTCTCTCCATGTGGGAGTGTAAAAATAGCATCTGGCAACAAAGTGTTGTTTTTTTCTTTTTCTTTTCCTAATTTTTCTTTTTCCTTTCATGGCTCAAAACACTCTTTACAAATTACAACAGTGTGTTCTCTGTTAATGCACCAAAACATTACAGATTGTGATAGTGTTATTAAAGTGTTTTGGGCCATTACCATAGAATACAGCAGCATATTTATTTCATTAAGGGAACCAAATGGATCTAGCTGAATTTGGCAAAAGAACGTGGCTGAAGTCCTATTTTATCTCTGATGTTGATTTTACCATTAAACTCTGAACTTCTGAAAATGAGAAAATTCACAATAGAAACATGAAGAGGTGTGCTACATTTTGTAGTAGGTTAAATTTTCCTTAAGTATCTGTTACTATTGGTGTTTGTTCAATATTCCAATATTTACTTTGCAAACTCGGGGTTTATTGATGTTTGGGGTAAGCAGTATGCTATGTATAGCTCAGGTTTAACTCACTGTCCTACTTGTCACCAATAGCTGCTTGGAATATAGTTCCTTTTAGGCAAATCAACACTACTCATCCCATTCCCATTATCATGGCAACCTTGCTTCTTGCTGTACACTGGTCTGATGTACTTGTGGTGAAAGTAATTTGGACAGTGTATATCAATGTAAGTTTGGATAAGATTTTTAAAGAGGCCTGAAGGGATTTAGAAGCCCATCAATAATTACTTTTGTATGGTGGCTTTAAAAATGGGATATGCAACATTCACACTTAATCCTTCCTCCTTTCCACAGCTGTTTTATTTTTTCCCATGATTTCTTTTGCGGAAGGAAAGTAAGTCATCAGAATTGTATCAAAATGTTTGATGGTGAGGTGACTTTCATTCGGGAGCTCAGTTTTCGTTGGGTGCAATGAAATACATGAGTATTCAATATTTCCTACCTCTAGTCCAGACTGGCCAAGCTGTCATTTGTGTGGTAGCTTGTGTTTCAGTGTGTAGTGCTTGCTTTCAATTGGAGAGGGGAAAAAGTGAGAATGAGCGTAATTTCCCAGCATTTTGTGTTGTGTACTAGGATGTCATATCCCATATACTTGTGCATTGGAATTTCATTATTGTACAAGTGTTGGACTTCCCCAGAAGCAGTGTTGGGTAACTGATTTTTATCATACTGTGTGGACATGGGTAGATGAACTTGGTATTCATGACCTGAGCTCAGACGGAAGTTAAGAAGATACTCTAAAAGAAGCCATGGCCTACCCAGTCAAAACTCAAAGTGTTATACTTGCAGTTGCGCCTTTTCTTAAGTGTGATTGATTCATTCAGATAACTTCATTTCACTTCACATTCATTCCTGATCTGAATCAGGTCCTTAAAGGATGTAGGATAGGTAGGTGCTTGCACGCCAAATGTTTCTTCCATATCACACTGGGTGGCATTACAGGTTTGATTTCACTAAAACGTATTGTTCACAATCAAGTATAGAAAGAAACGAATACTAAAAAAGTGGGGAAATGTTAGATTAAAAAAAAAGCTGATTTGTCACTTTGCTCATTGACTATGAACTGAATAGACTTCTAACCCTTAAAATACTTTCTCCCCCCTTTTCCTCTTTATTGCCTGGAATCTTAAGAGCTTTATCATTTGCAGTCATAAAATGAAAATATACACCAAACCCTCAAAGGGCAAGTATGAAATTAAATTATATTTGGGCAGCTGTAACCTTTTAAAACGATCAGATTCCAGTTAATGTATTTCTTCCTGTTCCGAGTGCTGCCATGGTGTTTGATGGTGGGAAGCAGTCCAAAGGGCATTGGGAGATAATAAATTCACTGGAAATTTCACCCTGAGGCGAGTCTCTATACACCAAGGCTTCCATTTAGCGGGACTGACCTAAAAATCTTGTCACATCCAAAGGTCACTTAGGTTGGGGTTGGTGTGTCCCATCTATCTTTCCCTGGTGCAAAGAATGACAGCTGAGCTCATAAACAGCCATCAGAATATGGAAGACAAGCAGTGGGTAGAAGGAAGAGAAGGAAGAAGGATAATACCACTGACAACTTCTTAGGTTTCCTCTAGGCCAGTGCGAATAGATAACTATCTTTGGGATTGCTTGTTTCTGCTACTGCAGAAATGGCAATTCAGTTTAAAGAGGTTACAGTTAACTGTAGAAGTCTAAAGTGTTTCCCCCTGTGTCTGCAAATACCATGTAATCCTGCTGGTACATATTACACTGTCCCTGAGCATTTCATACGTGTTACCAGTCTCGTTAGTCAAAACAATTTGCAGTTTCTCTTTACTTCCAAGGAGAATCAAAAGACTAAAAAGCTGTCAGTGATGACAGCTATAAGAACAATGATTCTAAGGGAATTTGGCCAACAATAGTAATTATAAATAATACTGGAAGGTAAGATATTTTCAATCTTATGAGAAAATCTGTGATGTACATCCTCTAGGACATTACTTAGCCTAAGCTCATTACATTTGGTATAATCCTCTACACAGTAAATTGAAGCAAAAGGCCTTTCAGAATGACTGTTGTCTTCCAGTCATAGTTCTTAGTTTTGCAATGGGAAGCTCCAGTGGATCCTTCCTATTCTTGCAGTATATTAAATATTTGGGACAGGGCTCAGAATTGCATAATGGAAGAATATTTGAAGGACAAAGATCTAACTTATAATTGGTCTTCCTTAATTGGGGATGAGCTCTGCAGCATATGTCCATTATATCCTCATGGTGTGAATCTCCTTCTCAGAATTCCCTAAGAAGAGGATGAGAGAGGCTGTTTGCCAGTCACTGCTGGGATGCAGGCGGCAAAGATTCCCTCTTCTGCCTTATATCTCGATTGGAAAAATAAATTGTAGTTGGTGGTCATTGTCCTTCTGACAACACCCCACTGTTGGAAGGAAGTTAGGAAGCATACTATAAGCATTGGTCTGGTCAATTTTGGAACATTAAATTGAAGATAAATTTTTTAAAGAAATGATTATATAAAATCATTGTAACTTTGGACATATGAGAAAAAAATCAGAATGAAACACCTGTGTGCCAGAATTTGCAAGATATTGAATAAGTTGGATATTTAACTCTTCCTGGGAATTTGCTGATGTCTCTCCATGAATCTTAGTAAATCAGATCCTTCTGAAGAGGATTGTAAATCCTGTGTTCCTTTGCTTGTTAAAACTAAATGGAGAATAACTGTTATTTTCAGAAGTATTTCACACATTCTTACAAACATACTATATTTGAGGCAAACACAGTAAATTAGGGCAAGATTGGCCAGCTGTCAGTGTTTGTCTTCATTTTCCTTGGGTTCACACTCTACTTTATGTTAACATATATGTTCCCCACACAAATCCAAAGTAATTTGAAGGCAACTTTGGGAGAGTTATATGCCCTTTCCCACATGTTCTGTGCTGAAAATGTAGCTGTATGCCTTAACCAGTTGTTCAGCTTTGAGGAAAACAAAGTAACTTTCCATCTTACTTGTGTAACAAGAAGAAAGGAAATTTATATTTTTCATGAAGTTCAGAGAGGACAGATATATTTCACTTTGAAAGATTCAGCTGCTAACTCAAAATCTAAAAAATTATAGAGACATGCTGAGCACAGACTACCTAGTTTTTTTTCCTGGTTTGTACTCAGGATGGTGGGATGATAAACATATTTAGCCATGGATGCGTAACATATATAATTCATCTGGCCTAAACTTGCAGGTTCCATACCAGTTTTTATAAAGGGAGCTGAGGGTGATTATTTCAAACCTAGTCAGGTGGGTTCCGTGCATAGTCCCACTTCATGTCACTTTTCTACTGAGCTTCAGTTTCCTCTTTGATTTGCCCAGGCAGTTGCAGTTACTAAGCAAGTAAAAGTGGATAATAAAGTCAGAATACTTCTGTTGCTGGTGGGACATGAAGCCTCTAGACCACTGACTTTGTGTTTCTGTAGAGATTGGAATTTGTGAAATACACAGCTGGAGTCAGTGTAGGCAACTTCTTAACCACCAAGTGTAGCTTCCCTGTGTCAATTGAGTTTAACATCCTGGCCAGGTACCTGTTGTGTTGGTCAGTGCATTGCTTCTCTATGTTTTCATAGCTGTATTCATGCCATTTCATGCCAGATAACTTTGGACAATCGACAGTGAACCTGAAGTATGTTAATGTCGTTAAATACATGATGGAAAGGTAGATGGTGAGAGTAAGGATTGTATTTAATGTCTGTGATATTGGGAAGTGCTTTAATATTACCTTAGATGCTCTTGTTATTGTAGTGAATATGATTACTTTGACCAGAAGCCTGTGTTATGCTATGATATTAACTGGAGAAGTTGAGAGATATTTTACAGTTGCTGACTTTGGCAAAAACAAGATGTGTCCCTGCGTAATGGAGGACTGTACTGTTTCTTGCATTATTCATGCTTCCCACGCTGAAGTCACAAACATTGGGTAATGTTAATACTTGTCATGGAAAAATCTAATTGTCAGAAATGTTTAATATATTAACGATAGATGGGAGTGCCCACCAGAGGCCTTCCCTGTTTGGACTGAAATGTGACGTGTAATTAGCGATAAAGGAAGGCAATGTATGGAGTGGATTGTTACTTTATGAAGGGAAGTGAAGAGGATCCCTGCTTGACATTCCCATTCTTTCCTGAAATGGAAATCTATTTACCAATTGCTAGCTGAAGAAGCAATGAGTACTGTTCACCCTCCCACTGTAATGAACAGGCAGTCTTGGAGCAGCATAAAAAGGGTCAGTCAGATAGGTCGTACATCATATGAGGAGGCAGATGTTAGAACATATTGTAATGGATTGCTGTGCGGTATGTGAAGATGGCTTGTGGAGTACAGGGATGGGAGAGAGAAGCTATCAGCAATGTTTTCTGTCATGGTCACTATAAGTATCCAAATTTTTGAGGAAAACTTCTGAAGGCAGGAAATCAAAGTGTTAACGTTCCTGCTACATTAGTCTTGTGGGTAAACTTACGGAGGCAAAAAGGAGTAGAAGCAGAAGTCCCTCTGTAATACTACATGTAATATGAATATGTCTAGGTATTATCTGTGCTCTGCCAAAGTCAGTGTTAGCCTTGGAATGTGTGAGTATTTTACCTGAAAAAAATTACAGAGTTTCAAATTATATTAAACACAGAACTGTTAAAATAGTTTCTATTTTAGCAGTGCCCCTAATTCACACCCACTCAAACACCTCCTCGCTCGTTAACCCCATCATCAGACCCAAGTAACTCAAGTAAAATGAGATGGCATTAGGAATGAGGTAATGAACAAAGATTTCTGGATAATGTTATTACTTCATGATAGCAGCTTTTGTTAGTGTGACTACAGTTAAGAGCTTCTTGGTACTGCCATTGCAAACTCCTTGGTACTTCCACCACTTCGGCCTTACAGACAGCTACTCAGCCAGAAGCAATATAAAATTTGATTTTACATCAATTTTGGCTGTTGTTTTGAACTGAAAAGAGTTGTGTCTTGATACTGCTTTCTAAACATAAAAATTGACGGTTTTTTTACCTCCTGATCCAAATTTCCAGATGAACAATTGAAAATACGGATTAGCTCTTTTTATAACTCAGCCACGTTATGAACAATTGAAAAATGTCTCCTAAGTGTGTACAGTAATTTCAGTATTTCATGGTTTTGGACAAACAGATCCACCTTTATGTTATAAAAACATCCATACTAAAAATCAGTGGGAAGGGGGCATTTTTTGAAAAGCATTGTTTTCACTCAAGAGTCTACATTTTTAATGTCTTTTAAAAAACATTTACTTAATGCCTCAAAAAAAATTGTGAAAATGAACTTTAATACATAGTCATGGATTGGATGTAGTAATGGATTATAAAGCTTGTTACTAGTTAAATAGTGTTAATATAGTGCATGTCATTGGTTGTAGAATATGTGGCTATGTAGAAGCCTTTAAGAGATGAGTTAAGAGGTTGCAGCCCTGTTGCCAGTGAATGGCATCCTTTTTGCCTGAGAAACAGAACTTCAGAGAGATGTATTTCTGCATTCACCCCATCTATACCTAAGAGCAAAATGATGAAGAGTTAAAGGAGAGAGTGGACACTTCCATTGGGTAGCCAGACAAGCTGGAAGAGTGTGGGATTTCACAGCTTTAATGCAGATGGAAAGGTGGCAGTGGAGGAAAATGGAGAAGGTTGCATTTTCCTTGGTGAATTTAACACTAAAAGGTAGAAAGCTCAGCTCTCTGTTGTATGTTTGGACTGGTAAAACTACAAGCAGCCATCGTGTTCCTCTTAGCTGAATGGAAAGTTCCAGAGTTCACTGTATAGCATATGACCTTCAATCATTTTACTGTGCCTAGAGCTTCTTAAGCTTCAAGTACAGCATGTGCCAAACGAGGCATTTTGGCGTGAGTTTCAGGGTAGATTTGAGGCGTTTCATGCGTAGGCTGAAGTCTGACCATGTAGTGTCACTGGACCTTAGTGTTTGCGGTTTCATTGTAGTAAGAGTCAAAACCTAAATCCTGAGGGATTTTAGATGTTTTCAGGGACCACTTTTGGGGGAACAAAGTCTCTAAGAATTGAGAATTAAACTTCTGTGTATGTCCTAATGGAATATACAAAGTGTCACTCTTCCCATTACATCAGTGTAAGCATGGAAATAATGAGATGGACCAGAAAGCAGCTTCTTATATTATTTCCTGAGAAGTTTGCCAAAGCTTCACAGAGGTTTCAGGCTCTCTGGGTTTTTATAGGGTCAATTGGAGGGGGAGTTTTACAGACCGCACCTATTTTTATTGTAAAATCACAGAGTAAAAAGATTGAACAGCTATTGAGTTGTCTCTGCTACGTCATTTTGTTAAAGAGAGACTTTTATATAATGAAGCAGACTCCAAAATAATGAAATTAATTGAGAAGTTTTCCACTTTCTCAGATCTCCTCAGCAATTTTGTTTAACAGGTAATGACAATCTCCTCCACATACTCTAACATCTCCTCTTCGTAGCCTGTTACAAAGCATCACAATTCAAGAAAGATGCATTTGGTTTTTTAAGCATCTAAGTTATCTAGCTTATAGGATAGGTGCTAGTTTAAAGTGAGAGACTTCTTTGAGTTTAAAGGGGATAGGACTGAATGTTGAAAACATTAGGAGGAATCTGATCAGAGTGAAACTCAGCTGATTGCTGGTTTGGAAGACAAACCAAATTTGCTCTGATTCAGTGAGGCTCAAAATATTCTAGATCAAAGTTGGGCCAACTTCTATGTCCTTGGTTGGAATTTACAGTTTCCCCAGGTCTGGTGACTTCGACCTTTTCTGCATGCTTTGTCTTACTAATACCTAAAACACAAACACTCTTTTAGAAGAAGAAAGGATTCCTTGTGGGTAAAAGCCAAAGGAAAAGTACATGTGAGCTGGAGCTTTCCACAGTTCTTGTTGTGTATTTTTGCTCTTATGGAAAGGGATCACAGTGTGCTGCTGGGAAGGAGAACTGATGGCCTGTATTGATATGATGACTTCAAAATGGGATCCCATAGGACAAGACAGGACTTGTTAGCTTTCTGTAGGACCTGAGTAATGACCATGTAAGGCAATGATCATGAACAGCCATTGCATGAGAGGTAAACCGATTGCTGTTGAACTCTGACAGAACTTGTTTGAAAGTTTTCTGCAGTACAGAAACCCTTAAACTGCAAAGCTAGCACTGCATGACTGACATTCTTCTCCCCCGAAATACTAACCTTGCTCTACTTCTCCACCCCAAAAATAAAATAAAATAACTGCTGCAGCTAAATAAAGATGCCATGTGTCACATCTTATTAGTACTCCCAGCTAAGGAAAAAGGGAAGGGGAAAAAACCTCTTCAGAACTATTCTAGGAATCAATTTGGTTTAGCTTAGCTCTCAGAATAAGTATGTTTTCTTCTGCAGCTCTGATGGTCTATCCATCACTGGTCTCTCCCTTTCAGTACTCTTCTGCCTGTATTTCCTCCTTTATGTGTTCTTTTCAGGGAGGCTTGGCACAAGGGAAACAGCTCAAATGCAGTCCTTAGTTCCCCTTTAAGGCACAAATGTCACATTCTTTCCTCTCTGCCCTAAGTGGAAGAGAGTAGCTGTGACTCTCTGAGCCTGTGAAAGTGAGCTCTGTTGAAAGTCGCTTACGATGGACTGAGTTTGTCACTCTGTCTCCTGTGCCTTTATCCAGACCCTTTACCACATAATACAACTCAGTTCAAAGAGCAAATTAAGCTTTTGAATGAGCTGAGTAGGTGTCACTGAGCTCCTGTACATGTCAGATAACCAAGGAACAATGTTAATTTGTAGTTCCAAGGACAACAGATACGACTGCATGGTACTCCAGCTTCAGAAATACTCCTAATGTCAAGAGGGAACCAGACTAGAAAGAATATGTTTCTCATTTCACTGTTTGATATCATAATTAACAAATGAAGATACAACATTTGGAAGCTTTAGGAAATACGCTGGGAAAAATATCTAAGTGAAATTTTTTCAACTTATTTTGTTGTTTAATTTATTTCTTGTCCCCTCGCACACACTGTAATTTGGTAATATGACACTTGCTTCTGGTAGGTGGTTACCATTCTTCTGTGATCTTTAAGGAGGGACTTCAATATTTTAGAACTCGGTTGTTATCACAGCTTGTCACATAAGAGTTTCTAGAGCAGGCTGAGTGCTGTGGTCCACATGTACTGCTGAATACCTATTTCACTATATTCCTGAGGAAGAGTAGGGGCAAGTCACGAAGGAATCTTACCATCATCAAGATATAAGAACCTGATACCATATCAGCATTCAAGTGAGCAAATCCATGTTCTCAAAATAAGAAATTCAGTTGACCTTAATCTTTCTACTATGAGCTCTGCACTTAACTTCAGGAGAAACAGAGTATTCAGATTTGAAGTAATTAATTCAGTATCAGTCCTAAAGCAGACACAGAGTTTCCCTGACTTAATTTCCTGTTGAATACAACAACTTAAAATGCAAACAGAAAATCTATAAATAAAAACTGGAGAAAGAATCGCTTGAGGAGATGTGTATAAAATAGTGAAATGCCTTAATTATAGCTCAGCAATCTGAAATATATAGAACCTTATTTACAGTAATTCTGTTGCCAGGGTTTGCTTATTAACTACTCCAGTCACTTAATGGATAACAATGAATGATTATATACAGTACCAGTCAAGTAAAGCAATATAATACAAAATAAGTGTTTCGTCAAATGACCACTCATAGAATTTTGTTCTCTCAAATGGGAAATTACACTAACTGGAGTCAGGTGCTCTGAACTAGTTGCCAAAAATCTGGATATATCAAAAAATAAGCTCTTGGGAAGCATACTTGTGGTAAACAAATAGGCAGTAGTGAGCTTTTTCGTACAAGAGTATAATGTCTGGGCTACTTTACTGACTTCAGGCTTCTAATGTGGAAAAGCTGTACTGTGACAGAAGTCTCCACGTGGAACTTTCATACAAACACTTCATTACATAATGGTCAGCTCTATTCTTTATTACAGAATAGTCAGTGATAAAGGGAATGCAGCTTACAAAACAAATGCCCCCTCTTAAGTTGCACATCCCTGTTTTTGTTGGTCTTCTACATTACCACTGCTCATCTTACTGTATACTTCTTAAAGAGTGTGCTGTCAAAAGTATGTCCTTACTTTAAAGATTTTAATCTGTATTTTTTTCTAACAAAAGAAGTTCCATTGGCATAAAAATAAATAACAGTAATGGTGACAAAAATACTTTATATTCTGGTGCTGCACAACAAACTATACGAATAAATGGTTGACACATTATATTTTTTTTAAATATGTACAATATTAATTACTTTCCTTGAAGGGGACACTGTTCATCTGCAACATTTCATCCAACAAGCTTTTTCCAGAAGCCATTATCAAGTTTCTCCTCCAATATGCATTCCATATAGTCACTCTATTTCAATTACTGTCATATGGTGTGAACATGGTATGTATGGATATGTAGGCCAGTTGGGCAGTTTTCCAGTTAAAGACTCTTCATTTGTAAAGAGGAGGCAATCTTAAATACACAGTTTACAATGCTATTTTGTCACAGAAACTAACAGATCTTATTAGCCTCTGATAGGAAGTGTCTATTGATAAGTTCCTACAGTTACATCCTGCAGAAGGATTGTCTTCCTGTTAAGGCATGGGACAAAGGAGCCATGAGGTCTAGGTTCTAATCAGGAGTTTCCTACAGTCTTCCTGTTTCACCAGGAACAGTCAGTTGATGTCATGGGTGCTGATCCTCACCTTGCTAATATTTGAGTAGCATTTATCCATTGACAGAATTAAAGACTGCTTTTCAAGGAAAACTGAATTTCTTAACATCTGTGGAGTGTTATGGTTAGTGTGTTTCCTATAGAAACCTCTAAAAATTAAAACATAGTTGTACTCCAGCTAAAATGATTGTCATATCCATCGAAATTACATCAGTTTCTAACAAAATTCAGAGTTACCATAAATTGTACCTACAGATTTTACTTTATTCACTGTTTTACAAGCAAAGCAAGCATTGATGTGGATGTACTGTGGATGATAGAAGTCTTTATTATTTCAAATGCAGACTTAAAGCTCATTCAGGTTTTCAGTGATCTGGACTCCAGCCTTGTTTCTGGATGCCAAGGATCCCCAGTTGGTCATAGCATGCAAGTTCCAAATGAGGAAAGAACTAGTGTATTCAGCCTGCCACAGGCCAAGCAGTCCTGTTGACTACAGTGAGATTATTCTCAGGAATAAGGCCTGAGGGCCTGGAACCCTCGAGATCAGCTACCAGAATCATGTTTTATGGAGACTTGTGGTTACTGATTCTAAAAGTGATGTTTTTCTAATATGAGAGAGATGGTGGTTACAAGGCTGTGCTTGTAACTTGCATGCAAGGAATATATAAATGTAGCCTTGTTCTGTTCATGAATGCTTTACAGTTTTTCTAATGAGAACTTGTTTTTCTTAATGTTTCTTTCTAAGGCTTAGGGGTTTTAAGGCAAGAGAGACTACTAGGTTGTCTAGTCTGACAAAACAAGGTGTAAAAAAATTTATTTGGCGTAATAAACTCTTTGTTTAAAGCACATATTCCAGAAACACATCTGATCTTGACTGAAACACCATGGATCAAAATCCACAATTTCTGTAGGCAGTTACTCCAAGTGTCACCAATGCTCTCTGATGTACCAATGCTCTCTGATTAAAAGCAGCATATTACATATCTATTAATTTGCTCAGTCTTAACTTTCAAATACTTATAATTGTTCCTTGATTCATGATATACTTACCTGTTTTTCTCCCTTGGGCTAAATACAGAGCAAAGCTAGGATGAGAGTTTTCAAAGGAAGTTAGCTGGTTTCTGTGGCCATGGGAAAGAACAGTGTAGCTTTTCAACATTTAGTGTATCTTCTCTAGTCTCTGTGTGGTCCACAGTTTTGGGGTGAATTCATCCAGCACGCTATTTTTTGCTGGGGGAATAAAGGAAAAGCTAGTTCAGGCAGGGTCCCCTTCCAGAAAGAGTGTCTGTGGGACATACGCATACCTCAGCACTGGGAGGCAAGTCAATTTCTTTTAGGAAATAGATGTGATAAGGGACATACGGTAGGTATATCAGTAATAATTATCCAACTCTGTTCAGAATCCTAAGCAAAAAATTAAAATAAAATAAACACAAAATAAACCAAAATACTCTTAAGTGCATCTCAGGATCTTAAAATGTATTGTTCTTATCTGAAATTAGCCCAAAGTGAAAGCTAGCAAACTTAAGCACTGAAGCCGAATAGTTACCTTTGGGTACAGTTTTAAAGGAGCTGTTTGAATTTCAGTTCACATATTATATTTGTTTTCTGAAAATCTCCCAGTTGGTGCAAACAAATGGAACTTTAAAGCCTTTGCTGAAGTTTTGAATGTACAAATTAGTGAGTCCCTTTGAAATGTTTGACTGTCTTTGAAGGAAACTTAGACACAGAAAAAATCAAAATCTGGCATTTCAACCTTTCAGATATGTAATGAAGAGTTAAACGAAGAACCTTTTTCATGGTAGATCTAGAAAGCATTGCCATTAATCGCTATGGAGGGCAGTTTGAATTCTGATTTCTGTAGTTTTTATCTATGTTGCCACTACCTTTAAAAAATAATCCTACAATAGGATGTTGTCCTGGGTTCAGCTGTAGCAGTCCATTTTTCTCCTTCCTAGTAGCTGGTGCAGTTCTGTGTATTCAGCTTTAGTCTGAGAACAATGCTGGTAACACATTGATGTTTTTAGTTGTTGCTCAGAAATGTTTACCCCAATCAAGGACTCTTCAGTCTCTCGTGCTCTGCCAGTGAGGAGGGGCACAAGAAGCCGGGAGGAAGCAGAAACAGGACACCTGACCCAAACTAGCCAAAGGG